>JABFQC010003684.1:0-13699 GCA_022817085.1 Psilanteris sp. ZL-2020 | reverse complement strand
TAAATAAACCATGTGTCGTTAAAATTCAATTTTGTTCTCCCAGAAAATGTAAATACTGATCATTTTGCTTTAAATTATGTAGCATGATAAAAATATTCGTACTTTTAAATTACGATTCGTACTTATAAGTTGCATAGCAAATGTAAAATAAGAAATAAAATATGTTAAATATATATATATATGTATACAAATTCCATTTCCGGTTATTACACTACTATAAAACAAGTATATCTTAAAACTAGATATTTTCATGAAAATGACGTAAATAATGTCTAATAATAAGATAATTTTAATATTTTTACTACCAAAATAAGAAATAAGAAATATTTATAGTGTGTTATATATTAAATAATATTATAGATATGAAATTTATTTATAATCGAAGATTCGTCTATGGGTGTACTGTAATTATGATTCTTATTCAATTACAAAATTATGTTTCTTATTTGAATATTTCATGTTATTAAGGATAATAATTAAGTTCTTAATTACTATTCATATAAATTATAATTTATTCATGATTGAAAGAACTACGATCTTCACGCGTTTCGTTATTCAACTTATTCAAGATAAAAGTTAAATTGTTCTTTTTAGAATACTTTTTCTTTACTAAAAAACAGAATTTTATTTCTTTTAGCCGCATTATCTCGAAGTTAATTTTTCTATTGTTATTTTATTTACGTTTTATAATTGTCTTGATTGCTTCTTCCAATGCATAATTTTAATCTTAGTTTTCGCCATTGTTATTCGTAATATATAAACAGAACAAGGTTTATATTATTTTACAATAATACACCAACATTGATCAACATGTCTGAAACTTTAATTAAAATACTCTTCCCATATATTGTACTAGAGCTTGAACACTTATATATTGATGACAATTATTTTCTAATTTGGTTATATCACAAACGATGCTTAAACTTTTTTGCGACAAAATTACCGCTCTTTACGCTTTGATGACAGCGTCAACAAATGCATCGCATCCTATTAATCAATTTTTGAAGTATTGTCAAGCATTTTATAATTCCGTCCTCACTTTGATTAAAAATGATTTTCTGTCTAACGGTTCTACCTAAGAGTATTTTTATTTTAATCTTTCGGTTTCACAATGTAAGTAAACACAAATTTATTTCTTCAAAAAATATGTAAACTTAATGCATCACAATGAATTATAATTAAGATCTTGAAATTTAATATAATAAACTAATATCTTGTAATGCTAAAAATAATAAAAAATGATAAAATTATACGCGCGAAAATTTATTTTCTTTATAATAATAATACTGATCTTTTTCATGCATTTTTCTGAATTTTATTGGACTTTATTCAGAAATATTAATAGTTCAATCATAATATATATATCACATTTATTTAAATGCAATGAAAAGTTTATTTAACATACTGATAGATAAATTACAAAATTTTCGTATAAAAAAGAAATTACCGCAGTGCGGAATTTTTGTAGGAAGCAATTGTGTATGTTTCATATATGCACTTTAAAATAATGAACTAATTTTGCAAATCTTCATTTTTCTCACTGTTCAAGGTGTGCTCACACTTTTTGATCGTAGCTTATACATATATTTACATACATCTTATTATTATAAAATAAATAAAAGTTTTATTTTAGTTATTTTCATGTTACAAAAACCATTAAATTTCAGAATGATGAATGAATAAAATAAAACCTTTGTGAATAATTTATTTGATGACTGCAAAATAAAAAGTTATACGGAAAAAATTCTTTTTTCTATTTCCACAATGTCAAATTCTTTGGTCTGAATATTAAATTTTATCTTACGAGTTCTATCTAAAATCGAATATTTTAAAATAATATTTTTATTAGTAATATATAGTTACACAGTATCATCTTATATGTCTTTTATGCTTCTGTATCAGTTAAATTCTATAATATATAAGTATACAATTATTTAATTATATATTCATGTATATTTTTGTTATACATTAAATACACATTATTTTCACTTTAATTAATTTTGTAAACAATGAAAATGGATTATATTAATGTTTGTTTTATTGGAAATGTTAACATAAAGAATGAATAAACAAATTCAAACAAAATTATGAATAATGTCGTAAATAAAAACATCTATATATCGCAGTATTAAAATCACTTGATACCTTCAAAGGAAGAAACATCTTTGAAGATGTAAGGAAAAGAAAAAACTCGATCAAAGCAAGAGGAAATGCAATTGTGACCGATCTTCGAATATTACAAGTAATGGGTGCTTTTTAACGCGTGGCTCGAGAACCATTGACATAATTCAAAGATTCCGTAAAGTCAGAGGCAACGGACCGTCAAGTTTAGAAGTACTGCGCACACACGGTCCACAACGTCCTCGGCATACATAAGTAACCTGGAGATTTTCCAAGACATTAAGCTCCAATAAAATGACAGCTTCTTGCAAGTAGTTCAACATATTATTGTCATTCATTTGCCTCGACCGACCTTTCCAACATACACGAAATAGTTTAACGCCAATCGACTCTAATTCTAGTCATTGTATTGTGTCCTGGAGCACATTCGTTTGTTCGACACTTCTGCATATTATTCTACATTTATTTCCGACACGCGCGTTGGTTCGATTTTCTTTTCTTCCTCATACTTTTTTTTTTCTCACTTCAAGCTGTCGTTATTCGATTTCAACCTATATATATATAGATTGGAAGCGAGCATTGGCGCGTGGTCAATTTTATTAATGATCTACAAACGTTCTTTACGTTTGGAATTCTATCTGTCCCAATGGGTGTTGTTATGTGAAAGGTAATACGGTGATTGGAATCTTTTACGCCCATTTTAAAGAAACGTATTACACTCATGAGATTATCAATGACAAATCACACACCTTTTGGATTAACTTAATGTATTTTTGTGTCCTTACTGTAATTATTAGTAGATTATTATAACTCTCGTGTGATCTTGTTAGCTTTCATATTTATTTATAATTTAATTCATAAATGTCTCACATTGATTTTTTTCAATCTATACCAAAAAACGTAAATTCATTTTGTGGTTGACTTTATATAATGACGCAATCCAGAAACATTGTTAGACATTAATAAAAAAATCTTAAAAAATTACAATTAATAACTAAAAAAACAAATATTATTGTATTTTATGCAAGTACTATACGTTACTCTCTAATATATGATTCTAAAAATTACCAAAGGACTATGATAATCAGTTATAATATGTAAAAATAAATATATATAGGAAATACGGTTATGTATAGTAACATATTATACAATTTGAATTCAAGATTAGATATATAATATAAACATATTGTATAACTTTTGAATTATAAAATTTACATCGTAAAATCTAATTGCGGTTAAGATGATTGAATTTAGTGATGATTAGTTAAACTGAGATACTATATTCAATACTCAAGGTTATACAATGTCGAATGGTTTTAATTACGACTTCCATTGTTATTAGAATAATATGATTTCCTCAGTGTATATTTATCACTCTAACGTCAATGTTATTACATCTTGTTCTTTAACATTCGCTCTAGTTCTGTCAATCTAATATTTTACAATTTATGTTCTCTATCCTGAATCCAAAATTTTTTTCAATATTCGTATTCTTCAATGTATTATACGTAGTACAATTGGCTTTTATCAGCGTCAATTCATATTTTCCGGAATTATAACTTTATATTTGGAAATTATATTCATATTATTTATATAATACACTGAAAAAATGATGTTAAAAATTGAACTAAACTAGATAATGAATATAGGATGAATTTGGCAAAATGTTAAAACCAAATAGGGTTAAAAAATTCTATATATGACAAAAATTACTAAGTAATAATATATATATTTATATATCACGTTTATTCAAGTTTTTGTATCCTATTTTTCAAGCATTAAATATATTATATCTTGTAAAATTTGTAAACTTATTTTTCATAGTGTATATATATAAATATGCAACTTATATATATAGTATTATATAGTATTATTTATGTTTTAAAAGCTTAAGATTTTTAATAATTTGCTTACTTAATAAAGTTTATTTTCGAATTTGTTATTATAATGATAGATACTTCAATCATGTATCTTTTGTACTTTACTAGTCTTATTGAAAACCACTATGCATACTACGTTCTCATTAAGAAGTCTCTTAATGCATTGAGTATAACAAGTTGTGGTAGCTTAGTGGTTATAATTCAGTATCCTAACATGAGAGACGCTGGTTTGAATCTCAGCTGTTACAGTATGAAAGTGTGGTAGTTTGTATCTGGATTTTTTTCGGATAAAATATGTATAAAGTGAATTGTATAAAATATATCTACAAAAACAAAATATTTTGTGACTAAGTTTCTGCATTGAAAGAAATAATCCTGCAAATTTTTAAACTACGTTGTAACTACGTTTAGACTACGTTGTAAACATAGGATAAAGAAAAAAGTAAAGAAATGCCTGAAAATATTTTCGTCGACAAATATTATGACAAATATTTTTGTCAGCTGTTAGTTCAAAAGTTTTAACCATAATTTATTATATTTGTTTAAATTTGTTTCCCTTTATCCTATGTTTACAATCTAGTTTGGTAAAATATTCAGGATTATGTTTTTTAGTGTGTATATTTTGAGTCTTGTAAAACCATTAACAAATTATTACACTAAATTCAGACTTTAGTTTTACGTCAAGATTACGTTGTCAGATTCTTTACACATATTATTATTCACTTATTTTTTTTTACGAGGGAATTTGATCAGTAAAATGTTTTCTTATATATATTTACAAATTAATATTTAATCTTTAATAATGAAGACTATCTTTATTGCGAAATCTTATTATTTATTATTAATTTATTATTATATTAAAACTATTTTATATATTTTACAAAAATCGAGTATTACATTAAAAAACACATTTCATTTGTCTAGTTTTGAATGTCCGTAATAATATAGTTTTTTACTTTTCAAGCTGAAATGATTTGCTAATAATGCGGGAGCGTGGCGACCCTGCTCCATTACCCCATCATGAATATAGTATCGTTTCTTATTCTTATCCACTAAATGAAAATATTTCTTTGTAGGGTTTCACGTTAAAATTGTGATTTAATATTATGCTAAGCGTGGATGTCAGATTATACAAATTTTATGAAGTGGGTTATATATATATATATGTCTACAATACTTATTACGATTTTAATATACTACGAGAAACATTCTTATTTAGTTTATTTATTTATTTTTAATATACGGAGATATATGACACCTATAAAGTACAATATAAAACTTTATTGAATTTAATTTATTGAATTTATTATTAAATTAAATAAAATTACAGTGTCATATATGATGTAAATTTAAATCTTCAACTAGATTATATTCTATTTGCAGAATTATCATCAGCAAAGTTAATAATGATCTAGGACATATGCCTTTTTTTACTATTCTTTAAATTTAACTTTAAAATTTAACTTATTTATAGTAATTCAGAATATTCACGCTTATTATTACATACTTTGTACACTGATTTAATTTATGAAGGTAACTGAGAATCAAATATATACGTAGAAAAAAGTTACATTATAAAATACCATACGTATAGCTTTATAAGGATATCAGGATTAGTATTATGGAAATTACTATACTTTATAGAAATTTATCTTATGAAATATAGTTTGTCTAGAAGATATTGTATTGTATAGAAGATGTATAATAATTTGAGAAATACTTGGTTCCAAATCCCTGAAATATCATAATGTATAGTTATTTTGAATATAATATTTTTCTCCGTGTATATTTGGTAAAACCATAAAACTAAATATAACTTTTTTTAAATTTATAAATGTAGCATTTGATTTTCTGGTTTTATTTATTATACAAATAATACGTTTACTATCGGGGTGCTTCATATCGAGAGCTTCATATCCTTGGACGTGTATTGGAAGATACACTTCTGAACCCCTATTACCCGCAACCCCGTACTACATCCTAATACAAGTCAGCATCAATCGCGAACAACCGATTTTTAATGAGTCTAATATCTTATTTTCGAGTTTCATATTTATATGTATAAGCACGCGTAAATGAAAAAATAATGGTCAGACATTATTTCCTTTAATGTATTTTAACTTAAATTTACTTTTGAAAAATAGTGTTACTTAATAATATGATAATTTATTTATATACTATTTTGAAGTGTATACGTAATATTTATGTAATACATATAAAGTTAAAAAAAGAACATTATCCACAATAAAAAATAGTTAAGTAGCAATTAAATAAAAATACAAAGATAACTTTATAGATTTTTTTATCTCGCATAAAGTAATTTTAGATAGTATATATCACCTTTTGTTTGCCTTTGCACGTTTGAATCAACGACCCATGCATTAAAGTCACTAACTATTAGAAGACTGCGCCCTTTCGCTAATTAATTTAATAGCTGTTTGAACAGTATGTTTAAATATGGAGAATAGTTGTAGATTGTTTCCTATACTTTGAAATCGCGTATAGAATCATAGTTAAGTTAGCATGGCCAAACACAAAAAGGTTCCATAAGAAATATAAATTAAATAATATATGTTATTAAGCTTAGAAAAAATATATATTTAGACGAAATACATTTTAAAATTAATTTTTCTTATTTATTTATTTCTTAAGTATTAAGACAGTATTATATTTTACGATTTTTTTGTAATAAACATTTTAGCTATTCGTTTCGCCTAAATCACTCTTTGAGTAACAATCTGTGAAAATCTGTGTTAAATTATAACTGTAGTTATATATCTATAGTTATAGTTTTTAATCTGTATAAATATATTCTTTTCACTCCTAAAATTGAGAAATATTGCCATTAGTAACTAATATTGTTGTATATTTCTCTATCAAAGTGACTATTTCAAAAAATAATAACAGATAATTCATATATATTAAAGCACATATAATATACGAAATCGATTCTTAAATTAAAAAAAGGTGGGAAATTAAAATTAAAATACAATCTACATTACTTTATAATACATATAATTTTACTAATAACTAAATTATTAATTTGTTTAATTTAAATTTTAATTTTTAAATTATATGATATATATATACTATTATATATCGAATGAATAAACTTAATCTAATTTTATTTTAAAATAAGAACATTTCTGAAAATCATGTTATAAAATTATTTCAAGACATATTTAAATTTTCGTGACGGAGAATGGACAATTATTATTGAATTTTACTATATTAAAGCAAGAAAAATTGTAGTCTGCTGAGACGGTTTATGCATTTTCTAGCTAAAACAAGCATTTCCAGGAGCTTGTTTGCATTCGTTCCATTTCTCTCAAACGCGAAGGATTACGATTTGATACTTCAATGTAAAAACAATTGGCGAAGTAGTTTCAAATTATTTATAGCTTGTTCTTGAATCCCTAGAAGAATTTATTATTATTTTGAATTACATTATTAAATATTCTTTTTTTTTAATCACAATTTTAAAATAATTCTTCGAGTACAAGCGTATCAATGAACAATCAATAAATAATAATATAGTATAAATAATATATGACATCTCTCTATTCTTTGATCATATTTTAAATGTAGTAATTTTAACTCACAGAAAACAAAAATTATAGGGTTCTAAAACTAACAATAGGCCTGTAACGTAATCTAGAATGTAATCTAATATAAACACAACTTCAAATTAATGGCAGTCGAAAGAGATGATTGAAACATTTACCTCTGGATACGATCTCAAAAGGATAAACTACGAATTATTAACATAATAATCATACGTAAAAGTGCCAGTTCCACCTTTTGTGAAATTCAATAGCCTTTTTACCATAAAATAAATTGAAAATTATTTGAATTTAATAAGGTATATAATTACTACTGCGTAATGCATTATATGTATTATAATGCCATATGGAGGGGACTGAAATAATCCATTTGACTAAAAATGTGAATAAAAAGATTAACAAT
This sequence comes from Psilanteris sp. ZL-2020, assembly GCA_022817085.1. Lineage (NCBI taxonomy): Eukaryota > Metazoa > Arthropoda > Insecta > Hymenoptera > Scelionidae > Psilanteris > Psilanteris sp. ZL-2020. The sequence continues at coordinate 5,732 of JABFQC010003684.1, read as the reverse complement.
AATTCAAAAAAGGAAGTACTGAAAACAGTAAGTATTAGTTTATAATTATTAGTATTAAAACAACTTAGAATTTTTATCATAATAAAATATCACTATAAAATCAAAATATCAATAAATATTAATAAATTATTAATTCATATTTTTCAAGTATAAAGTCAATTAGTTTTGAATCCGAACACATAATCATACAAATTAATATTTCAATGGATTTCAAGTTTTTATAAATGAATAATTAATTATATATGAATTAACTTTTGTTTTAGTTGTTTATTTATAACATGAACTAATTTAATGGAAATACAAATTGTTACGAATTAATAATTAAAATAATGTATATTGTAAAGCTTTATGTCATTTGGGAAATGGTTTAATAGGTTAATAAAAAACAAATTACTTTATAACTTTCATTTATATCCTCTAAAAACATAAAAACACTGATAGCTAATTTGTTGTTTTTACATTTACACTCATGTCATGATGCAGGTTACACTCATTTCAGTAATAATTATTTACATATTTAAAAGCTCATACATACATTCGTTATAACGTAAGTGGTCTTATGATTTTGTATGCCACCTATTCACGACCAACTTTGAATCATTTCCACATGAAAATCTGATGAAGTAATTTCATGATGTCAACTCATTTGATTATCAAGATGAATCTGTATTAAGATTACTAGAGGGATCGAGATCAATATCAATTATTTAGTGAGAAAGGAGTTATTTAGTAAATAAAATAAAAAATTATTATTATTATTATATATTATTATTTCGATGTAATTACTTCATCAATTAAGAAATATAGCCATAGAAAATCCTTATGCTATTTGTCAGTAGTCTTCGATGTGTTATAATTTTTTTCCGTGTCCTATTTTTGCCGTACAATTTATCTTACAAATCGAGCTCTCTAACCAAATTTTCTACGAACCTAAACTTACAAACTCTGTTTTTATTGATCCAAACATAAGTACATTACAAGTCAATGATATCAGGAGCTCGGAATTGCATTTTGCTGTTGTACTTCACCTTATGAAGTAACTCATTATTGACATCATGATTCGCTTTATCAACATCTACCAATTCTTCTTCCATTTTATTTAATGTATGGTCCAACCCCGTATCAATTATCTTCTCATTTTCTTCTTCCTCTTCTTCGACGACTCCAGCCAGCAGAGTCGTTTCAAACGTATTTTCCACATACCCTACAGTTGTTAATGCGGTTTTCTCAACATTTTCTTTCAACCGCATAGACCGCCGTGGTTATTTGTACCTGGAAATTTGAAATATGTAAGATAAAATATTTGCGTACAAATAAATAATTGTGCAAAAATTGTTTATACATACAATTACTTGTGATGTTAAAAATTTACATATAATATTTAATATTTATAATGAGTATTTGTTAGAAGCAAAATAAAAGTGCAGTCATTTATATGATATAAAATTGATTCTATGAAGATAATCAGACTATCATTAGTTTTGACATTTGAAACAATTGTTTATTAAATAAAAAGTTACTAATTCAAACGAAAAATTATTTTTTTCATTTATAAATTGGAAGGAAAGTTTGAATAAAGAATAATTGATAAGATATGCTAGTTACTAATATTTGCAAACTTTTGTAAACTACTCTAAATTTAATAAATAATTACGAATAGTTTTATTTATATTTCACTTTTACTGGATATAAACTTGTTTTACCGATATAGCTAAAATATTGCCAACAAAGTTTTATATATATATATATATATATTGTAACCTGTCACCCGGGACAGAGGTTATGTGATCCGCGAATAAACACGTGAATCGTGTGAAACTTTTGCGCGTGTCTCCCGTCAATATTAAAATGTTTCGCCGTAATTTTATCCTATTGCCGTGTCTAGTTTTGCTCGCGACCGCGAAAGTTGATTTTAAACGCCAAGACCCGGGCTTTGCCCCTTTTGTCCCCCAATTTTTACCCCTTATTGTGCCCCCTTCAACTTCGTCTTCACGCGACCGTCAGGACTAGAATAGACGCCCCTTTCCGACTGATAGGACTTTTCCACTTATAACAACAAGTAGTACATTTATTTTTTTATTTTTATATTTATTTATTTGTTTGTTCTTGGTGCCGTATACCGTGCCCGCGCCGTGTTTGATATTTCAACGGTGTTCAATATACGGGTTACACAATCTCCTTTTTCTTGTATTAATCATCCTTTATTTTTAATTATTTATCGTAAGCGGCATCCGCGATGACCGCTTTTGAGCCGTACCGCGTGACAATATGTATATATATATTTTTTTTTATGTTGAATATTTTAGTGACGTAAAAGTGTGGTGAGACCTTAAATGTGACCACTGATAGCTGTTACAAGATATACTTGTTTCTACATATATAAATAGAAAAATATTAAATTTCTAAATGAAATGAAAAAAGTTTCATTATACATTTTTTATATTTAAATAATTACTATAGTATATATATTATAATAACTTAGAAACTATATATTTCTTACAAATTTAATAATAATAAATATAATTGAATACATTTTACCTTTCTGGCCAAGGACAAGCTAAAAGTCTGCAAAAAGCTAGGCCAATTCCTGCTAGTATACTAGCAATAAATACTGCATATACCACGCATAAATGAATTAATGCAAAAATATAAAGAGTCTTGTTGCACCATTGGTTAGGCTCGAACAGTGCTGGAGCATATTCAGGCCACCGTATGCTAAGTATCCAATAATTACCTACACGTTTCAGATAAAAATATATTAGTCGTTATTATATATAATATAACAGTTTATTTATTATTAATAACAATAATAATCAAAACAATATGTTTCTAATTTGGTACTTAAAAGTGAGAAGATATTTATTTATTTTTTTAAAGCTTATTAAAATAGACAAAAGAATGAATTTAATAATAATAAGTTACTGAAAGAAATTCAATATAGTTATAATTAGCAGGTATGTATATAATGTTAATTGAACATTGTTTTTAATATATTTTGTGTTAATTTCGAACATCCTTATTTCAAAATTATAATATTCAATTAACATTATACATGCTAATATTTACTATCAAATCGCTCTCAGTGTGTAATATAATATTAATGAGAATTGTATTTTATTAACATTCAAATAGTTACACGAAGAGAAGAGTTTAGTTAATTCGATAAGCGTTTTGTTCATTTGACCGAAATTTGGTTCATCGAACCAAATATTTGGTTAATTTACAAAATCTTGGTACATTCAACAAAATGTTTATGTTTTGTTCGCCTATAATTATACTAACTAATTGTTGTAAAATATATTAAATATTAACTGCATTATGAATGTTAATAAATTTAAAGAATTATATTTTTATATATATTGTTTGATAAAATATCTGATATTAAGAATTCAATACAGATATGTACATTTACATAAAATATTATGTGTTATAAAGTTTATCTAAAGTAATATAATTATCTTTATTTATTTAATTCAAAATGTATTAACCATAAAAAGATAAAAAAATCGTTTATAAAATTCGATATATGTACTAATACGAGCAAAAGTAATTAATGAATTATATGCTTAAACTTTAAATATTTAATATTTAATTGAAATAAAATGAAATACATTATTTATGAATCACTGAGAATTAAAAAAAAAACAATTTAAATTATTTATTTATACTAGCAGTAAATATTATATGCACGTTCAAAACCATCCTTTCATTATATATTAATATAATTTAAAATAATACTATAATTTCCTATTAGTATTTTTAAATTATAATATGAAAATCTGAAATAAAATGACTATAATAAATATTCCTTCTGGTCAAATAATATCTTTATTACTTTTAGGATGAAACTTATATTTTGATTAGCATTGAGAAATCTATTATTAAACTAATCTATCTATTAAAACTATGCTAGTTTGTATAATTATTTCATATTAAGATATACATTTAGTTCTTATTTATTGAGCTAATTTTATAGTGAAATGAAATCGAACATATTGGATATTAGATATTGTTTTTTATATTTAGTAATATGTTCAATATTATAAACTTAGCGTAGTGTACGATTACAAAAAATCAAATTATTAATAAAATATTATTATTGCAATTGGTACTCGTTATTCTCATTAACATAAAATTCTAAAATTAAAATTTCATAAAATTCTATCAGACCATAGTATATATACATATAGTTATCATATTTAAAATTTTAATGCGGTAATTTTGTAATTATACGTGTTAAATACATATAATATACATAGGGGGATGATATACAATGAAATGACTTGGTTAAATGCGAATTGGTTTAAAAAATAAAAAAATGCAGCATTATTATATTTTTAAAAACTTCATATTAAAGTAATTATTTATCTTCATTTAAAAGAAGATTTATTTTCGATAGTTTATATTTAATTTTTACACATGGCTTTGTAATCACATGAAAGAATAAGATTCTTCGCAATTCTTGGGAATAATAGTAGACGAATACATAATAAAAAAAATAACACCCGTTTTCCAGCACGCGTCCGTTAATTTTCATAAATACTAACCAATTATTTAATAATTATATAGTCTTTTCTTTGATGTAAGCTTTACGTTTATAAATGACAGATTAACTTTCCTATGAGTACAAAATCTATTAAATTATTCTAAGAATTCGATTGTTCGTTTATTGTTATAACTAACTATATTAAATGATACCAAATTCAATCCCAATTCGTTATGATAAAATAAATTATATATATATACTTATTGACTTATTGAGTTTCTGAAAATACAATATTAATATTATACGCGTGAAAAGCTGTATCATACTTTATTGGACAAGAACTGATATTTATAATTGTTATATATTGTTCTGATATTACTGAGAATGTTGCTTAAAATTTTCTTACAATAACGATAATATTATTTACATTTATACTAAAATTAATTGTAAACGTGTTTCTGTCAACATATATATTGTTTCAAAATATAAAATTACATAAAACAATGATCCTTTTTCATTTTAGTTTGCAAAAATAATAGTCGTCATAAAAATGTCAATCGATTTCTTTCATTAAGATAAGGTTGTCTTAAAGTAAGGCACTGGTGTTTTAAATTAAGAAAATTCTACAATATGTAGTATTTTTTATATTTTTCAATATACTCATACAAATTCTGTGTATAGAGCGGGAATGGATCTTTACTGTTTAAAATATTATATTATATTTACAAAATGTAAAAGAAGATACTACTATACTGTAATCTCAAATAGTTTGAAACAGAATTGACACTGTAGTCTATTTAAATCGTGACAGTGATAGACAGGAGATTGAATTATAAATTATTGATGTTGTAACCATAATTTACCTGTAATTCGTGTTAGATAAGGTGTTAATATTATGGTACACATTTTAATCTGAATTACGAATAATGAAACAGAAAAGTCAAATTATTATAATGACAGTTTCTATGCACATATAAACGATTATTATAAACAATGTTTTTATATAATTTGTTTAAATGATACATTTTTGAAACTCTTATAAAAGTATATATCCAAGAAAGATTATTAAAATGATCTAAGCATTTATCAAAATTTGCTTATTATTAATTTATTTTTATAACATTCATATCAAACAACAAATCAGATTAAATTGATTAATATTGACATAATGTGACGTGGTATATCCAATCCAAAAGATTATAAATTTTCTTAATTAGTTATGATTATATTTCATTCCGTAAAATAC
>JABFQC010003683.1:0-13699 GCA_022817085.1 Psilanteris sp. ZL-2020 | reverse complement strand
GTTTTTCAATGAAATTTATAGGTTAGAATACACGAATGTCAATGATTCTGCAACTCAAAACATGTGTTTTTTGTATCATTCCAATAGAAAATACTTCTGTTTAATAGTGGTTATTTACGTTTACCTAAACACCAATTTATGTTTTAAAAGTAGCTACAGAAAACGCTACAAAACGTTTTAAAAACTACTACAAAACGTTTTAAAATGAAACATTAGTTTTAGCAGTGGAGTTAGGGTTTTTTGGTGTTATGATTTTTATATATGACATTTTCAATTAATGAAATCGTATATGGATTTTATAAAGTTGGGAAAATATATTAGTACACAAACAATGGTTAAGTAACTTTATAAATTCACGTATTTCGTAAACTAGACTTATTTTACCTCGTAAACGAGTTCCAGTATTCTAATGAAAATATCACAATTAATCATCATATTTTTAATTGAAAATATATATTCAAAATAGAGAATATAAAAAGTATAGTTTTTCAACGTTCTTTTTAAAATTTAATAAATAAATCTGTAATAGCCAGTAACTGTGACTAATATTTCAACTTAAAAACATTCTTCAAAAATAAGAAAATAATCTAGAGAATTACTAAAAATATTTTAAAGTAAATTACTAAAAATCTGTCAGAAGACCCACCATTTTACATTTATTATAAACACAACCACGCTTCTTTAATTATTTCCTCAATAAACTATAATTTCACCCCATCTCTCACAAATCCTCTCCCCCACTCGTATCATATCCCACATTACACTATCCTGCAAGGATTTTTGCAGCTTTTCCCGTATACTTTGACCATAAGCATATAACAGGCGCGCAGTCATTATCTTAAAAAAATACCGCGAAAAAAGGAAGCACAATATTTATTTCATTTCAAAACAAATACTCGAGCTTCAAAATATACACGCACGCTCGCGCGCGTATGTTTTTATTTTGATTTCAAAAAACATAAACAACCGTCGATTTGTTTACGTTCGCTGTCGCGCGTGTTTGTGTATCTAGAAAAGCAAACACGGATCGAGCACACCTCGGCTGTGTGTTTATATACATAAATCGTCGCAACTTTGAGACGGTTTTTTGTGTTATCGATTGCGAGCCGGCACCTCAGGCGGAGTGGAAAAACGATACGCTCGCACATGGAACGACAATTTTCATGGCAGCGTCAAAGTGGAGCTGCCGCGCCGGAGAAAATCACGGTTACAGAGCCTGACGTTAAGAAAGTAATAGCGAATCGATCCACAAAGTCGACACGTACGCTTGTCTGTCGAACGCGGGTTCACGCATGAAGAGTCTAATGACGACACTAATTATCCAGTCGCAGGCCGTTTAACGCGCGACTGCGTTATTGCGGTCGCTCCGGCAAATCGTGAGCGACGTAATTTTGCAGTCTTAGATTCGGGCGTATTGAAAATTGTTCGTTAGCGGGTCGCTCGATAGGTTAGATATGATTAATTTTCGTGTTTCGGGCGGTAACGGTTACGAGATGTTAATTATTCAGATTTCTTGTATAGCGCCCTTAAGCTGGCGGAAAATTGAGTTACATTCGGAAAAGTACGCGACGAAATATTTAACTTCTAAGATAAATTAACTTGCACTCGTTTCATCGTAAAACGGCATCGTTGATTTGTGCTTTTGATGATGGGGGAGATTGTCGTTGTTTTATTTAATTACGTATATATGTATATATTTATTCGTCTCAGGTTGTTGGTGCATAAATTATAATGTATATGACACCGAATACTGAAATAATACTGAAAACGTGTGTTGATGTAATTACAGTTAATTATTTGTAGCCAAAATAATGTTATTATTAATATTATTATTACTATTATTATTATTGTTGTCGTTGTTTTTATTATTGTTGATATTTTTGTTATAATAAACGTTATATTACTGAAGTACATTATTTGTTGACATTGATTTGTTATTTGTTATTTATATTATTTTTGAAAACAGTTCCGGTGAAGGTATAAAACAACGTTTGTTTTTGAAATTCTCATAATTTCTAAAATGTATAAAAATTATTTGTTTACGTTTTTTTTGTCAGATATATTAACAAAGCATATTAAAACCAGTATATAAATATGTTAAGTATATTACATTTCATGATTAATAAAAGTATTATTGTGAAATTTGTTTTTAAAATATAATTGAATACTAATTAATCGAAATTAAAAAACGAAACATTTTTTTTCATATTTAATTGACTTGCTTCTCCCGATCGTACGCTTTCATCGAATTATATATTTAAAATAATACGAATTACCACAATCATATTATTAATATCAACATACGAAGAATATAAATTGTATAAGTGCAATGCTATTAATGTAAGTTCAAGTGTCATTCTAAGTAGTAATATGAGTAATTGAATTTGACTTTGTAAACGAAGATACAGTACATGCGAACAATTTTATAATCTAGAGATTAAGTTAGAGAAGAACATTATTAAAGAGAATTAAAGATGGAGCGCCTAGTATATTAATTCGCCAAAAATAAATAATTAATAAATTAATAAAAATTAGCCCGCAATTGTTTACAAACAATTAAGATATATCGGCATCAAAACAAAAGAAAATAATAGAAAATAAATCAAGAAACAAAAATATTTATCATTTTATAAACTTAAATTCATCCATTATTTACGTTTAACTTTTTTACCTAAAATTTATACGCAACAATAACAATTCCCGTTGAAATTCATTCGAACTGAATTTAGGTTATGTTTACGTCTCGCAGCAGTTTTAATTTACGACCTTGGCGGGAAATTTTGAATCACGATTCGCGTGGAATTTCGTTTTTGCAGACAACAAAGCAAACAACAACATAATTTTTAATCGTACAATAAATATTGAAACGCACAACAAAATGAACCGGCATCGGAGAAATGAAACAAAATTGTTCAACTAAAAAGCATAAATGCAAAAGAACAATAAGCGGCAAATATACACGCGATTAATTGAAGCAAGAAAAGTAGTCTGTAAAAGACACTCATTTAATTAAACGCGAAAGCACTTTGTGTATCGTACTATCATTAATGCGACTATCATTACTGACAATTGAATTGCCGCGGTGCGAAGCATTTAGCGGTTAACCTCTTAAGCTTCGCAGCCTATCACTTTATGCCGCGCACTCGGCAAGAAAGTATAATAGCACGACATGCTTGACAAAAAAAGTGCAACTCCCCGAGAGATTCGCCTTAAAATTATAGACAATTTTCGTGTCGAAACTATCAAAGTTAATTTATTTCAAGAGCATCTCTCGTCAATCGTGTTTTGCCCTCGTTTGTAGGCGCCGTTGAGAGCGAGCGAACAGGAAATGTATTGCACGAGTTATGAGATAAAAATTAAGAAGAAAATGATACAAACGAAATTTTTATTTTTTTTTTATTTTTCCTTTTTGTTCATAACTTTATTTTATTTAAAACGTGACATTATGAAAATAGGTTTTCAAATTTATGAGATATAATTGAAACCGATAAAATTTTACGATTTTTGATTGTTGATATTCTGCGTTATAAATAATATTTTTACATTCGTTTATTTTGTATAAACATTTTAAGACAAGTTTTTAACGTCGTCGTTTATATAATTTATTAAGATTGAATAAATTGTTGCATGTGTATTTTGTTTTGTGAAGTTAAATATGAATAATTTAGGATTAAAAAATAATTTAACGTATATGTTTCACGATATGTGCTTGTATGTAGAATATATTATTAAATTTAAATACAAGGTGGAATAGAAATGAATCAGTTTCACTTATTCTAAAGCAATCACAGATTCTGATTTAACTTTTTCAAGTTTATTAACATTTTTAAATTTTACCGTCCATCAGTCGAAGTCAAAAAATGGTAATGTGTAAGAATAATGGTTCTATACATGTTTATTAATTAATAATAATTAATAGTATTACGAAATTATTTAAGTAGTGAATTAGAAAATATTAGAAATAAAGAATTTAATAAATTCAATACATTTGAAATGCATGTATGTAAATATAGCTCTTTTTGAATTTTGAAACGGTACTATTTTTTGTGATGAATATTTAAAGTCTTAGAATATACGTCTATTTTTCTTTATTTTGTAGTAAAATTTGTATTTTATATTTCTTCCTGCACGATGTGAATTTTGCATTGGAAAATAATATTCTATAAAACTACTGCCAAAAATAATCAATAATCTATATATATACAAATATATACACACATATACACGTATATATACCTTTAAGGCGATTTGACAGTTGTATATAATTCTTCTTGTATCGTATTTTTTAACTTGAATAACATTTTGACTACATTTTTAGTTCTATTTTTACTTTAAACAAATGTAGCATGGAAATTCTTTTTTAGCATTATGTAATTATATAGATTATATGTCATTTTTAAGGTTACGCAAAAGAAACTGCAAATTTTTAACACAAAATTTTAAATTTTCATTCGTCGTTTTTTGAACGGTTTGATATATTATTCAAATATTTATAACGATTTATTATAAAAACAAGTACAGAACAATAACATTTAAAAAACATAAAAACCTTAATAACGTTTAATTGTATTAATTAAAATAATTAATTATAACAAATGTATTATATATAATTATAAAATACTTTAAGATGATATTTTAAAATGTCAACACATTCCAGAGTGTTCTAATTAAAGATGAATTTTTACATTGATGTACACTACTATATGTAGAATATATGTTTATGTATATTCAAAGATATAGAGGTCGGCTTTCATAAATTGATAATAATTTATAGGGGGAAGTTTGAATTATCAGAATACTAATAAACCTAAAGATTATTCAGTCTAAGGAATCGATATTAAATTTCCTATATGACAAATGATTAATAAGCTATTGCACCATAATATATTTTTGAGTTTATATTAAACGTATATATAGAATGTATTAGTACGATCACTCGTAACAAAATTCATAATGAAATAATCAAAATTATTAATGATCATATTTTTTACCAACAAACGTTTTTAATTTTACAATATTATAATTTTAATAATAATGTAATAAGTTTTATTTTTTTACTATTTATAATATAAACACATTCACGAAGAATTGTGAAATTTAATGTTATACTTATTAAAAACTATTTTTGTTAATAAGCCATTTGTAATTATACATTCATGCAGATTCAATACAAAACGTATCGATTAAAAGTACCATGCTTTGTACATAAAAATAAAACGTAATTACAATAACAACAGACGAGTCTTTCAAATTATTTAGCAAATGCATTATTATAAATCACCGACGCTCGCACTCTGTAATACATAAATTATGAATAATAAATATTACATATAAAATTTAAATCTAATAATAATTACAAAAGATAATTGTAACCAATTATTATTTACGACAAAATTAATATTCACATTCGAAAACGCTCGTTTTATTTCGTTCGCCACTTTTGCGACTCCAAAATTGATTGTTTTTCATAATTAATAACTTTTCATTTGTTCGCTAATTAATAAAATTAACATGAATGGCGATCGACTATTAACAGTCGGCTTTTCGCTTTTTTATTTAACAACAAATAACCGCCGTAAACCGCCATTCATCTCCGCTTTTTTGTCATCCTTTAAGCTTGACTCTTTTCACAACATTATTGTGATTTAATTATTCGTCGCCACTCGTGTTCTTTCTCACTGACAATTTCAACACGTCGGCCAATGACAGATTTGTCTTAACACGGGTCAATTAAAATTTGCAAATATTAATTAACATTCGAAACCTGTAATTGGAAAGGCGGAAACTGGTTCAAGTTGAACGCATTTCTCTGTGTTCGAGTCACGCGTAATACGAATTCGTCGAGCAACTCGCAACTCGGCATAATATTCCCATGTGAGTCACCTCTAATTAACGTTACGCGGAAAATTTTGAATTTTGTCGGAGTCTGCACCGTCGCGTCACGTGCGCTCGCTTAAAGACAATTCAGAGAAAATAATCTACGAGCTTCGTTCGTCGCGGACTGCGCTAATCATTGTTACAATTTACGGTCAATTCGGTGTATGATAAAAGTACGAAGTTGAATTGGAATGATCATTTTCATAGTTATAGATTGACCTTAATACGAATTTAATACATTCGTAATCTTATATGTATAGATTTATATATATATATATATATATGTAACAGTATTCTCAATTTTAATGTGAACGTTTTTTTAATCCCCATCGTAATTTATTACGAAATAAAAATAATATTACGAAATTAATATTGCTCGATTCGATTAATGTACATTTTTGTTTTACAGAATAATTAAACACAAAGAGCAAAGCGAAACAGGATGAAATAAAATTGTCAAATTGAATTAGTATTTCAATATACTTAATTGGTGATATTTACGAAAATGACTGTCATGGTTTTAAATAAATGATTACGATTTTATAATAGAATTGTAATTGAATCGGAGGAAATGTGGGCATTTCGCTTCATAAAAGATATGTGAATTAAGTGACGTCATTATTACATGGTCTTAGATGTCGAGATAACAAAAACGAAGGTTAGGTGTTTCTATAAAGTTACGTGATTGTTATAAGATTAAAAACACTGGGTTACTAATATGCAATGGCATTTGTCTGTTAATAAAAGAGTTTTAAGATATTTGCTTTGAAATGTATAATAATTATGTTTAACCACGAAAAATGCTTCGCGTGATAATACACGATAAGATAACGGGAGATAATAAAAATTAACGTAAGTATTATTACAGTGTTTCTGTTTTCATAATCGGACTGCGTGATTTGAATAACACTTGGGTGATTAGCTGCTGCGCGTCTTAGGTTTTATTTATGGTACTTTCTGAGATTAAATGCTGTCTTGAAGACCGATACACGTATTATAATGGATAAAAATTTAAATACAATTTATAAATAATTCATACAAAGTTTAAATATATTGTTCACGCGCGTGTTCCCACATAATATTTACAATTAAAATTATCATATATAAATAAAAAAAACCGACGCGCTATTTAAGACACACGTCAAGCGCGCTAATAATAATAAGTTTTGTTAAGTTTATGTATACAATTTTGTACATAATTTATTTTTGGCTTTAATTTATTTTGCGTTTGTGATAAGTTAATTGCAATTAACATAATTTGTCACGTTAATGTATATATTAGTTATGTGTTTATAAAACAGATGTCTTATGATTGTAAATTATTGTATTAATTATATATATGACTATGTTTGTAAGATATTATTTGTATAATCAACTTTTCATCAAAACAACGTGTTTTATATTATTTAAGTTTGAATTTTTTGAAATAAATTTATTCGTATGTTTCATGCTTGTATGATTACAAAAAGATTATTAGTTGTTGTTTATTTTTACAAATGATAAGCCGATACTCGAATCCTTTGAGAAATCCAATAATTCTGTTTTAAATAGTGTATGCTTGTTGCACATTTTCGACTTCTTCTTGAGTTGATCTTCAACTTTTCAACTTTATGCACGTACTGATCTGGAAGCCCAGCAACATATCTACGAAATCATATATGGTTGGATGAGCCTGGTGAAATACCTTGTTAAAATTCAAGCGTAATAATTCACAGGTGTTTATTGTTTCTTGAAAAAATGCATAATCAATAACTGTTCTCACGCGTTACGAAAAATTGTTTAATAAACTGACATCGCGAGTGAATTTTATCTTCGAGATATAAATGTATAAATATATTTAAGTATCAAATAAATTCATACAATGTAAATCAGGTAACGCGTCATTTAATTGTGCAGAACAACCTGTTTCTTTCCTTTTTTGAGGTTATGTGCGTAAAACTAAAAATAATCTAATCGAATACTTTTAAACCAATTAATTATTGTATTCGCAATCATTGCATTGAAATATTTATATTTAAAAATAATTCTTACGTCTAAACGAGATGAAATTTGACATTAATAAGGTCGATTCAATTCCATTAAGTTTTTTTGAATTTACAAATCAGTTGACCGTACATAACCTTAACCTTCCATCAACTCGAATAATGCTTGATTAATGTAATTAATTATGCATGTAGAATCCAATATCACTTTTAGAAAAAATATCCTACCATTGAAATGACGTATTTTAAGTATTGAGACGAATTTCCTACTTTACGTCAGCATATTCTTTTGAAAATTATATATTATTTATCTTAACTTACCCTACTGTTTCAGATACATTTATGTAGGGACAACGAAAGATGCTTCATCATATATATCAAATAACTTTCTATCGATTCGTAAATAAACCCAAATTCACAGTCGTACATCACAATGTGTAATTTATTTATTAAATATTTCACGATTATTCATTTTGAGTCTTTATAATACGCTGCCATACTGGATTTAATTATTATTTATAGAATCCATTTCCAAAATGTAAACATATAAAGTCTCTCTTTTTATATATATACATATGTATTATATTATACACAATTAATATTAATACATACAAAAACACCCTAATTCGTACGATTTTACGTAACCCTTAAAACGTACTAATAAATGCACATTGCGTAATACAGGAAAATACGCAAAATACTGTAAACAACAGATCTGACACCACCCGTTTGAAACAACCATTTTTGCCCGAATCTCACAATCATCGATTTCAATTCATTAGAAATTTCTAACACACATCTCTTTGATAACGCATTATATCACCAAAGGACGCTTATCGGAACAATTGCAATCACCGTACCCAATTCCACGTCGTATCACGCGTGAAATTACCACGAAACGGGAGTAAAACTGCAAGTGAATAATGCCATAATTGACATTTCATGAACGAAAGTCGCATCAAGTGGATGGATTTTTTGCTTCGTTTTTTATAATGACCGTTAAACGTGTCCAAGCCGAATTCAAATCGATCGATCAGCGAGCCGATTTATACATTTCTACCGCGTCCCTCCGCGCGCTTCTTTCTTTTCCCTCACAAAACGATTGATCTCGCCGTTTTCTTGTCGTTCGTCGCGATCGCCCCTCCAGCCGCCGTTCGTTCTCAAAAATCAATAAAACTTTATTAACAAACCGCGCTCTCTTTCCAACCACCAAACCAGCATCAATCCGCCGATCCGTCACAAACGTCACGGAACAACAGCGTGCGAATCGCGCGAATTCGCGCGAACCAATAACCGACGCCGAATTTCGGCGACGAAGAACGACGAGCGATTCGACGGGGGTAACGTCCTTAATGAATCAAATTCGCTCACAGCGGATGATCCGCGCGAAAAGTAGGAAAATAATTGCGGCTCGAGGGCTCTCTCCTAAACGACTCTCGAGCACCACCGGTAGACTTGCACGCGTCTCTCTCACTCTCTCCCCCGTTCTCCCTCTCTTTCTCTCTCTTTGTTTTATTGATTTCAAGACCCGCGGCCCCGCGTCCTCCGCGAACGGCGAGCGCGAGCCAAAGAAATGTGCCTCGCGGATGCGAAAAACGTGAGCGGCCGATTGGCGTCGAATCGCGCGAATCCGAAAACAATAACCGAGACGACGAAAGCGGCAGCGGGCTGATCGATCGTGTGTCGGTAACCCATTAGACGGCGTGCGTTGACCCGCGCGAATCGCGACGTAATCGGTTACGACCGCGCGAAACGATCGCCCGAACCCGCGAAACGGCCGCGACGTTGTTCGGCCCCGCAAGCCAGCCAGCGCCCGCACATAACCCGTTTCGACCCCTGACCCGGTTATCCACTGGACTATATTTCGCGTCGACCGCGAGCCGATCCTGCGGCGGCGACGACCGCGCGGTCAAAGGTCGCCGCGTTCGCGCGGGTCCTCCGGGCGCGATTTCCGCGGACAAAAGCGATTCGTCGAACCGACCGTCGCATCGAGCGTCGACTTTGACACCTCGGCGCGGCCCAGGAGCGACCTTCGCGACCTGTCACTGTCGCCAGGGTCACCGGGGTCGGCGCCGAGCCGCGGCGGGCCTCGCGCGGGCCGCCTCGGGAGCGCGTCGCCCGCTCGCGGGTCCGCGGGTTTCGGGCCCGGGTCGGATTCGACGGGCACGACTGCGATAGCGAGCGGTTCGGCCGAAGCGAAGTGACACCCACCTTGCCAAGGGACCACTCCTCTTAGCTCGCTGACCCAGGATCTTCTCGACGACGGTGACGTTGCCGTTCCTGGCTGCCTCCAGCAGCTCCTGGTCCTTGCCCATGGCCCATTTACGCACAAAACGGGACTCGAGATCCGCCCGAAACCACCGCGATTTATCGCTTTACTACGAATTACTCCAGTTTCATTGATCCGGTACAGCCATCTTGGCTGATTCCGAGCGCCGGCAACGCCGCCCTGCGGGCTGCGGGCGAACCACGCTCGACACCACGGGTGTACCCACACCAACGTTACCGTCTGGAGAAATCCGTTAGAACTCTCGTATGAGACCCATTGTCTGTTTACGTTACGAAAAGAAACCGTAACCTTCACCCATAATCGGGCCAAGCCGCGCGGAGGCAATCGGGTCAGAAGGCAGGTTTTGGAGCGTGACCTTCGCAAGGACCACGAAGACGCGTCGTTAATTAAGCCGTGATATACGGTCTTATGGAATTAGGCTTCGACTGGCGTTGGAATGTTTTTTTATTTTTATTCACGCATGTTTTTTTTTTCTCTTCTTTTTTTTTATTAATTATTTTTCATCCTTATCGCGGCGAGTTTCGTTACTGATTCGCGTTTGACGACTCGGATTACCGTCTGCGATACGGCAATGATACGTTCGCACACGGTCAGTACTCGTTGCACATGCACACGGACACACGCGCACACGTGCCAGCTGTTGCTCCTCAGTACCTCGACGTCAGTGACTCGCGCGGTGTCGGCGCTATTTTTCGGACGCTTTTCGAAATCCGGCACTGACGGGGCAACGATGTTTTTGATGGAGACGAATGTTAAGACCTTCGCGCTGGCAGTGTTGGTTTTTTGCTGCTCCATCAAGGCCGACGAATTTAATGGTAATGATAAGCCGAGGACGCTCGCCAGAGGGAATTTTCCAATTGAAAATGCGCGCCGCGCGGTTGCGATACGTATTTGCCGCCGAAATCTTTTGCGAACGCGGGTTCGTGAAAGGCCGTATGAATAAAGGCAAACGAATTGGTGCAGTGAGGAAACTAAATAGTACTGTTCAGATGGAGCACTGAGAAGAATTGGATGGGAAAAATTAATGTTTTAATGGGGAATGAATAGTTTTGAAAGTAAATATATACTGCACGAAGAAATATATAATTGAGATTTTATTATAAAATAAACGTAACTGACCCTGGTCGAAACAAACTTCAAATTTGTATAATAAATTATGGTGATATTCACGGGGGAAAATGTAATTGAAAATTTACTATAAACACAGGAATCTTGACCCATAACTAAAATTACTAATGCACTGAGAAAAAAAAATATTTAACAATTTACTATATGATGTAACAAAAGTGAACGATACGTGAAAACATAAAAAAATTACCGCAGTATATATTAAAATTTTCTACACGCAGAAAAATGTTGCATTAAAAATTATTCAAAGTTCAGCAAATATTATTCAAAACACAGTAACTCACGGATCAACCAAACTTCAGTCAGAAAATAACGAACTTTTACTGTAAACATTGATGAATTTTCGGAATATATTTACAAACATTCATCAATGTTTACTGAAAAGTTCGGTATTTACTGACTGAAATTTTGTTTTGTCCGTGACTTACTGTGTTTTGAATCATATTTACTGAACTTTCAGTAATTTTTACTGCATCATTTTTCTGTGTGTACATAAACTTGAATATATTATTATGTGCATTGACAATTTTACTAAATTATATGGTAATTTTTCTTATATTTTCACATATCGTCCATTTTTAATATTTTATATAGAAAATTTTGTTAAACATTTTTTTTTCTCTATGTATAGTTCTAATAATTTTATAGTAAAAGTTTAGAATTAACAAAGCCAAAATTATGTAAACATTATAAGTTTTAATGTTAACATGAGTATTTTTATTATAAAATATTCGAATTATTTCAATAATGCAATGCATAGGTCAAGAATGCCTATATTTAGAGTAAAATTTCCTGATATAATTTACTCCGTGTATAGTGGCATAAACATAGTATTTTTTTCTTATTTATACTACATTTTTTGCATAATTTTCGAATTAAATTGGAAGATTGTTTCATCCAGGGTCAGTTTCATTTATTTTATAGTAAAATTTCAATTATATTTTTTTCCATATATATATTTATGAATGAAGAATTTTTTAGTTATTTGAATTAAATATTGCAAATGTTTTGCGAAAAATTACTGTAATAAATTAGTGAACCATTGAAATATTAATTAATTAATATACTTTTACTAATTTCTAATTAATATTAATATTAATTATATATAATATATACTCATTGATATACTGAGAAAAATAAAATATGAAAAATTACTGTTTATATTGCGAATTTGGAGCCGTATGATACAAATCGTCAAAATTTATTATTTTTA
The DNA here is from genome assembly GCA_022817085.1 of Psilanteris sp. ZL-2020. Taxonomy (NCBI): domain Eukaryota; kingdom Metazoa; phylum Arthropoda; class Insecta; order Hymenoptera; family Scelionidae; genus Psilanteris; species Psilanteris sp. ZL-2020. The sequence continues at coordinate 1,209 of JABFQC010003683.1, read as the reverse complement.
ACAGAAAAAAATCAAGTTTTTTATAGATAATTACTAAATTATCATAATTTATTACCATATCTATGTGTTACATCTTTCTTAGTATATATGATATAGAGAAAATTTACGAAGATGTTTGCAATATTTAAATTAAATAAAGTAGAATATTTTCTTACGAATACTCCATCCTGTCTGTAGTAGTGTACATAATATATTCTATTTAAAATTTCTCTCCGTACAGTAGTGCTGATTTAAGTATATAAGCGACAAGTTATCAAATATATTATTTTTAACACAAAAAATTTACGTAGAAATTTACTCATTTCTCTGAAAATATTACTGTTAAAAATAGTAAATTCGACGGTTTGCCATTATAATCCATTATAATATAAATTTTATATTACATTTCATAATTAAATTTTTCATATTTAATACAATATAAGAACAAAATACTATACAAATATTAAATTATCGATATATTTAAAAAAACGCTACGAAAATTACTATATCAAATTTCATTTCGTAACATATAGTAATTTTTATAGTACTTACAAGTATATTCCACTTTTACTATTTACACTGAAAAAAATAATAGTACAAACTTTACCAAACTAGATAATAAAAGGAGGAAAAGTGAGCAATAATGTAAATAAACATTCGACAAAATCATGATATTTACCAATTATTTGGTAATATTTGACATATTTTTAGCAATTTCTGACCGTAATTTATCATAATACATTTTTGCCTATTTTTCCTACGTTTATTATCTAGATTGGTAAAAAATACTCTCATAAATAAATAAAATCATAAACAATATATATAGTGTAAATAATCATAATAATACAAATGTTTTGAAATTAATAAAACTCACATAATTCCTGCCATGCCCACACGGACAAATATATATATTGAAAATATAAATAAAATATAATACAAAAATATATATTATTATATATATGAATATATAAACCGGTTACGTAACTTGTTGCCGTTTTTATATAAACGAATTTATAAATAGGTTTATATATCTTATATAAATTATATATATATATTTTTCATGTATTCGGAAAATATATACATAAAAAAAAAATGCCTAGCATATACAAATATACATATTAATATCAACACGTGTATTACTATATTATTTTCAAACATATTAATATATTTTTATAACGGTCACCCATCCAAATAACGAACATCGCCAACGTTGCTTATCTCTCCTTCCAC
>JABFQC010003682.1:0-13699 GCA_022817085.1 Psilanteris sp. ZL-2020 | reverse complement strand
TAGAAAACAATTAACATAAAAATTGGGATTCGCTATACATTAAATAATGTTGTCTAATATATGACATTAAACTTCTGTATATTCTATCCCAATTGGGATAAATATAACATAACTGTTTTCTCCGTGATGACTTGAATCAGCTGAACTGTTGCTTTGATTCAGCCACGTTGCTGAATTATAACTAAAAATATTTGTTCTATGTTACGTATGTCCTATATAGTTATCATGAGGAATAAATAAATAAATAAATATAAATAAATAAAAAATTATCAACATCATTTATTTACCTACTTCAGCCTAAATTACAAGTATCTTTTAAATAATATTTAATGGAAGCATACACTGAAAAAAATCTGTGTAAATTTACTTAAGTTTTACACCACATATCTACGTACAAACACTATCATTGTATGAATTTTACACATATATAAGTAATATTACACATCCTCTACTGTAAAAAGCGGGCGTGTTAGGTTATGTCTCACGTTCATACGAAGTTACTTTTTGAGTGTAATTTTGCACTACTAAACGTTGGTTATTTGTTGTCACTGATTATCAGTGTAATTTTACGTAGATTTTTCTCAGTGTACGTAAATCTTAACTAATAAATTTATTTATCTAAATTAATATTTTATTATATTATTAATTTATTTTAAAATATAAGTGAAAAAAAGACTGAATTACTGTAAGTACATAGTCAGTCTATAAACTTCAATTAGCGTAACATAAGAACACTGCTGCGATTTCAGTCTTCCTTTTACTCCTGAATCAGCGTTACTTATAAACTGGAACAGTTTTATGTTACCATACTGAAATAGCAGTTTTTTTTCCAGTTCATAATAAATGTATTAATGTATGCGTTAAATGTATTGTAATGTGTATTTATAAATTATATTTAATATTTATGTAAATTATTTTTTTAAAAAGATAGACTTATGCTCAGTTAATTTTATTTTCATAAAATTAAGAATTTAAAAAACATTTTTAATGAAACGTTTCGTTCTTTGGTTAGACCCCACGCATTTTAACAATCATCAGAAGGCCAATCTTTTATTCTATTATATATTAATTTTAATTTATTATTGAAAAGGATCTAACAAAAAAACCGAAACGTTTAAAACATTTTTTTGTTTAAATTCTTCATTTTAATAAAATAAAATGAACTGAGTATGACTGATGATATAATGATATGGATTTTGATGCTGTATAGAATTTGTCACTATCCCATATATGTATATATATATATATATATCTAAAATTAATCACAAAATAGTGTAAAAATTACAACTCTCGTTGAAATAAAAATAAAACGGACAAATAACAACATTTTGTCACAGATATACTATATATACCTATACATTGTATTTAATAGTTATTTTTAAAATTAGCACGGCATGTTAAATTCTTTTCAGACAGTAGTGGTCAAATGTGGAGAAATTGGGCCAGTCCCTAATCGCGCGAAATAATATATTTATTGCAAAGTGGGTTCAAAAGCATCCTCGTAAATTACGCTATTAAGAATTGAAAAAAAAATTATTTATTTTGTAAGCAATAAAAATGAATGTTCACAAATTATCGTTACACATATATACATTATACACTCTCGTCTCGCGCAACATTCTTGAATATGAAATCAAAATACAAAGATGATTTGCGCACGCGGGTAAAAACATATGTCATACCAAATAGACTAGCACTTGATACATATATATATGTTATTTCAAATAAATGAACTCATCATTTTTTTCCGTTGATATAATAAATAAAAAATTTATATGTTTGTATATTTTTATTTCCATTTTTAAGTATATCCTGCACTTCGAGAATATTCAAAACCTTGTTTTAAAAGGCTACGGCAGTTGCACAATTAGTTGCGAAGAAAAATTGTGAATATCAAAATGTATAAATTTCATTTTGTTATTGGGAAATAATAATGACGATTAACTTATCGTATCAATAGCAGTATGAAATAAGAAATGAATTTGTGTTTACAAATATATTGGAAATATTTGGAAAATATACAAACAATATTGAAAAGTCTTACTATTTGGCAACATTCATGGTTTTTCTCAGAATCTGAAAACGGACTAAAAACAACAATTGCAACGAAAAAGTATGCTGACTTTATATTTTAATTATATAAATATTATATAAACAAGGTTTCTGGTGAAATAAATACAAACATTAAATTATTATAATTACTATTTCTTGGTAATAAAATATTATTTTATGACAATTATATAACAATCATGTAATATTGATAGACTGCAAAATCGTTTTAATCATTCATAAAATTAGACTACATGGAATCAATTATAGAATACTATGTACATCTATTTTCATAATGAATACAGTATAGTTGACAACCAAATTTTTGAAAATCAAAATTCATTTTTTTTAAAACCCCACAAATTTTAATCGACGACTATAACAATACCAAATTGATGTTCCAAAATCATTCAGTTTACGTAATATTTTAAGATTGTCGATGTCCAGCGGTTTGCTGCAAATTATTGCAATTTTAATTTATAACGCCGAATGGTTATGTACGGCTATCTGCGGCATGTAAACAACCTCATAATTAAAATTTTACAAAGCGTCCGAGTTGAATCAACACCGTGCAGTTAACACGCTCGTATTATGTTGGCTTCGAATCTTGATTTTTTGCCGTGCTTGGCCTGCCGGAACGTTATCGCGTCTCGGTATTAAACAAATCCTGCTCGTTTCTCTGTCCATCGCGCGTTATGAGGGCGGGAAAAAAAGAGACGGAAGATCTTGAATTGCAGAAAGCGGTGTCTTGCACAAAGAGAGAAAAATTGTTTTCAAAATATCACGATGTACTTTTAACGATACGACGTGCTATTATGATGTAAACATATTCTTGAAAATATAACTACTACTGCATCGTACAATAAACAAAACCAAACTATTTTATTAAACCATTTGAACTCCATAGATATCGTTTTTATCTTTGTTATTGTTTTCGTTTGACTTTCATGTCATAACAATAATAACGCTTATACGCCTTGAATCCGATGCGACAAATAAAATAAATTCATTGGAATTATGAATAAACGACTCTTAGTATATTTATTTTTTCCCAGAAATCGTGATGACTCGAAATCGGTAAACTTAAAACCCGTTGGTTCGAATCTCGGTTGATGTAGTATATCAAAGTGTTTGCATTTATAATTCTTTCGTGAATGAATTATATAAAATAAGTTTGAATGTAAACAATTGTAACAAACATGTTAATTTTTATATAACTATATATATTTTTAATACAATCTTGTGTCATTATATCCCCTGTTGATATTCAGTGTTTTACAAATACTAAGAATACACAAAACAAAAATAAAAAAATCAACGCGTCCGCAAGATTTGAACTAACCATCCAATAATATAGTCTGCAAAATACCTAACCTCTCTGTCGAGTTCGGTTCGGGTCGCGAAAGCGTCAGTTCTTACGAAGTAACACGAAAACAACATCGGCCGAAGTCTGCGCGGGAGGTTCCGGCGCGGACATCGGCATCTACACATTCCGAGGCCCGCGTCCAAATAAATAACCGGCACCGCGGCGGCTTCGATAACGATCGCCGGTGCATTTCCCGCGGGGCGAGTTTTTCCGACGGGACGACGACGCGCGACCGTCCACGATTATCGTAACGTTCGCTCGCGGTGGCTACGCGACTGCCCGTTATGCGCATCCGGAAGCGATTAGAATCGTCGTGTCATCAATCGACTGCGCGCGAAGGATGCGATGAGAAACAAAGCGAGACGGCAGATTCGGCGGGTGCGCGCGCGCAACGAAGACGGCGACGGTCTGCGGCGCGGTAGAGCGACAAAGAGAGAGCCGGAGGGACGGAGGACGCAAATAACACTCGGCATTTACGTGCGCCACTAATCCGTTGATCGATTAATAAGATCCGATAAAATGATTTGCATTGCAAGTCCGCGATATATCACGCATGACATCCGCGGTCTTCACAACCGAACGAATGAAAAAGTTCGCGTTATCGTGTATTGAAATTGCAACGGTTGCACGGTAAGAAGGCGCTTTTCGAAGCAATCTTTTCGAAGGCGGTTATTTAATGTTTTCGTTCGAAATGAGAAAGGTCATTGAGTGTGTAAACAGACGGAATAAACAATGCCGGCGATCGGGGGTCGGTTTGAGTTTGTTTATGTTATTGGTCTGACTCTTTCATTTTATTTTTGAATCGTTAAAATTCCGAGTACAAAAGGTCATCGGTTTATTTTGTTTTACAATTATTCTACGATAACGGTGTCTTGATATTGTTGTGAGACACAAATGACTTAATTTAAGATTATTGTTACACAACAATTTGCAATGACCGAAGTTCATATTGTCTTTAGATACGCGTCTTGCATCAAAGCACCAATTTTGTTATATTTCACACGTGCGTTGAATATAAAAAAAAATTAAAAATTGAAAACCGTCAACTTCGCGACGCATTTTCTATCGGTCGTTAATTATATGCGAGAAATCGTTCAGCCGGCAATGAATTTTGAATGGATATAAATGAAACGAGAAATCGGTCGCGTTAGTTGCGAATCACTCGGTCGTGTGCTTTTAATTTTCCCGATACTTTATTCATTCGCCGTGGGTATCGGCTCACGAGAGACGGGCATTATGTAAAGCGCCTTATTTATATTCAATAGGAAGAAGCGTCGTCATGGCCTGCGCGACCCACAATCCGCCGGACTTATCGAATCAAATAATGAAGCGATCTGAGGCAATAACTCATACGCGATAGATACGCATCCGAGCCTCACCTAACGACGACACACATCCACTTTGTTTGCGCAGGTCAGCGGGGTCAATACGCGCAAGTTGCGCAAGCACCACTTGCCGGAGAATCGTTTTCGACTTCCGTTTAGTGTTATCGCGCGCAACAATTCACAACCGAACGCGGACGTGACCGCAACGCGCTGCTTCGAAAAGTCTCACTTTCCACCCGCCCGCTCACGTTAACGACAACGCATTTCGCGTCAACGTTGAATTCACTTTCATAATTTGCAATAGCCATGTCGGCCAAGCGAAGTTGGTCGCGTCTAATACATCGATGGGTGACCGCTTTATGACTAGGTCAAGCGAAGTTGATAGTGTCGCAGATGTGGATGGGTGACCGTTGTGGAATTGCTCAATTTCAAATAATGGTGAAGCGGGGTTGGTCGCGTCCAATGAGAGTTGGTGACAGTTATTCATATGCTTATTTTACAATCCAGGTTAAGCGACGTTTCTGGGGTCAATATGCGAATGGGTGTACGTCATTAAAATACTCCTTTTAAGTCGGAGGCAAGCGAAGTTAATCGCATAACAGGTATGCAAGCATGATCGCCGTGTGGAACTTTTTTAAATTTTCATATTCTTTGACGTTCCCGAGTTTTATGAAATGCGCAACGTCAAGCGAATATAGTATCGCTCGATAAATGGATGGGACACTCCCAGCTCGTTTATCATCGTAATGTTGCATTTACCGTTCGGTAATCGTAAGCACTCGAAAATTCGAATGTGAATCACACGGGTCCCATTATGGATGATCAACGTGTGATTGACTCGTCGTGGCGGGCTGCAATTCTCGAACACGGCAAACTATGACTCGGTACTTCTGTCCCGGCTGTATATGGGCGTGCGCGCGAATGATTTGCACATTTTTTTCACGACGCCTGTCGTTGTCTCGGCAACGGTCCCGAAGGGTTCCGACGATTCTCCGCAAACACCGCAAAATTTCACTCGACGCGGCCGCCGAGTGTGCCGGACCCGTCACTTATTATTCAGAGCTTCGATGATCGTCCCACGACGCGTGTTCGGCGTTCATTTGTTTGTTTTTTTCGGATTCCAGCGAACGTGCATGAACCACTTGTCGAGTCGTTTGAGTCATCGCGGTTGCGCACGTGCGGTATAAGAATTAAAATTACCAGGTCGTTGATTTTGACAACAAATTTCGTGGAAAACAAAATCAGTCTTTCTATACAGGATTTCTATACAGAATCCGAGAGTCCCATTTTCGGATGGTCCGATTATGGACCACTCGTCATCGTTATACCAAAACATCAAGAGCAATACTCCAGTGTCATAATCTTTTTTTTTTGGATTTTTCATTACAACAATCCGCATAAAGATAAAATCTTCATTATTCTCCGGATAAGGTGTTCCAAACTTATGAACCACTTAAGAAGAACAACGTGTCCGCGTCATTATTCGCTGAAATATCCTTCGCAATTGTTTATTTTGCAATCGCGAATCAATTCTAACGGTAATAACTAATTTGATCGGCGATGTGCACGCGCCCAATGCATAAATCATTTATGAACCAACTATGAACCACGTGCAAGTTCATTGTAAACTGTCACCGAGTATTGACCGAGTCTATAATTTATATATACAAATATACGATCTTGGTATGAATCAATTATGCCCAATAAATCAAGCGCGGAAGGACATTGAAGTATGCGCGAACTTTATCTGTATATATATATATATGGGTTCTTTGCGAACCAAACAGTGACTCATAAGCTTTAATGTCCCATATATCACGTATAAATTAAATATCCAAAGTTGATCCGTGTCTAATGCTGGAATCGTCATTCAGGCATTCCGCGATTCCGGATAATAAATCTTCACATTGCATACAAGTTTAACCGCCTCGAACCCCGCGAAGGTCCCATAAAGTGTTCCATGTTCAACGAAACATATTCAATCACAATTACGACCTCGCGCGTATCATCAAAATACCACCGTTGAATGGAAAAGAGAAACGAAAGCGGAAACAAAAAGCAACGATACGCGTCGGAATCAAGAACCCGACGCGTGCACAATATGGACCAGTGTGTGTTCAAAACTCGGATCAACAAAAGAAACGCGTTGTATTGACTTAATGAACGGCAATAAAACGGTACATAAAAAAGACGGTTTATACCGTTCCGATATCGCGCGTTACGAATCAATTACGCGCCCAAACAATCAGCTAATGCGTGTTTTTAACAATTTATGAACCACTCGCGCATCAACGACTGGTCCATATCGCGTGCACGCCGACTATTATAAATCAATTAAGGGCCAAAAAGCTCGGTTCCGCGCTCCCGAATGACCATAATTTACGGACCATTAATACCCCAAAACGCGGTTTACACTTAGTTTAAGGACCATACTCATGGCCCATTTATGATCCATAAAATCTTGTATACGCGCTTTATCAAAGCCAACGACAAATCCCGCCATTTGTATTCCAAAAAGCAGCCGTCGTTTAACCGCACTTGGTTTCAATCACGGTCCCGTACGAGCGGCGCATTTTTATGGAACACGCGAAGAACCGGCGAAGTGCGACTTTTGACAAACGTCAAAAATCACTTGGGAGAAAGATATCAGCGCGCGGGGCGTTCAACGGTAATGAAGCGCCGGAGACACCAAGAGTGAGAGAGACGGAGATACCGGCGCGTTCGAGTTGGAAGGAGATGGCCGACGCGTGCGTGAGATGAACAAAAAAAAAAGGCGGACGAGCGGGACGAGGACAGCGAATGTAATAAAGAAGAAGAAGAAGCGGACGATTCAGTGGAGCAAAAAAGCGCGTAGCGCGGAACGGCGGCTTTTGTCGTTGTCTGGCGAGTTGTTTGAAGAAAGGAAGACGGCGATCAACGCACCGCTGCCACGCCGGGATACGTTCACCCCGCCCGTCGGCTACCTCGCCTAAACGCCACGCCCGCCATTCACCTTCAACTTGGTCTCGGTCCGTTCGTCCGAACTTGCACGCATATTTATTCGCGCGCCGGCGCAGGACGCTGCCCCAAACCGACGTCTCTTTTTTTTTTATCTCTCTCTCTTTCTCGCCCCATCTCTGTCCCACGCGCGGCCGCGATCTCACTCTTTCCGCTTGCTTTGTCCATAAATTGTTCCAAATTTTTCAGACCGCGTTCCGCCGCACGGAAAATTACACGACTCGGTGGTTCCGATTTCAGACCGACCGACTGACTGCTTGGAGTGCGCGCGCGCACACGTGTATCATTAGTGCGCGGCGTCGTGTCTGCAGTCACGGAGCGGGCGTTGTCCTTGAAATGCGCAAATTGTCGGTAACTCGGGCGATTTATTGCGGCGATAAATTTGACCGGGTTCGCCGACTCGGTGTGAATTCGTCCGCGTGGGATACCAGCAGCTCCGTGACTTTAGACGTTTGGGTTCGCGGCGTGCAAGAAGGGCGCAATAGGTGCGCGAGTTCGGTGCAGGGTTACGTCGATTAGTGGATTCGTATTGTTTAACGCATGATTTGGGACTCTGGTTTTCTAACCTCAAAATTGCGCAACGCCATTGGGATTGTGGTTCTCGTGAAGAGGTTATGTGCGGCGGCATGGGCTTTTGTAGCGAAATCATTAAGACACTAAATCTAGTGACAATGCTCGTAGAGCCACTCTAATTTGACTCGGTTAGAGGCGGATCAAACTTTGTCAGCGGTCGAGTTTCCGAACCATTACCTACACATAAGCGTTAAATTATACATTTAGGGACAATGTTTTGTCGGACGGTTGGAAAGATATGTTTAGTTAATGTCCATATATAACTTGCGTTACACAATATAATAACAATAATAATAATAATAATAATAATATAGACAATATATATCTGACATATTGAATTTATATATACTAAATTTATACATTAAAATTGCTATCGAATTTATTATTTATATATATATGCTATACAGTTGTTCAATTTTCGGTTGACCCTAACCGAATACGTCATAAACATTTGTCTGACGTTTTACTTTTATTTAAGTGGTATCAGCAAGATGGCTATCCAGTGTATAACGCACTTCAAACTTTAGAAATCTCTCTTGACCTTTATCACTGAGGATTACTCGGCGAAAAGTAATGTACTGAAGTTTTGTCAGCCGACAACATACATGCAACAGTACGGACGTTTATTCCTAAAACACATGCTGGTACGAGCTGAATGCAAAAAAAAAAACTCTAAATAATAATTTTATAACTTTATTTCGTCGAATTAATTGCATTAAAATTATGATAATAATAATCATAATCGTATATAGCCTTACTTTTGCGGGAATCAATAATGCTTAATTATATAACGTAATAAATCATACTGACTATTATGTAATAATTATGTTTTTTGCAATATTGCGCCGCATTTTAATTTTATCCCTTAATCAAATTAAACGTCTCCTGAATTAAGAGTATGAAATGTCCCTAATTACGTTCTAGCACTATTTTTAGTTATAACAAAACGGTCAATTCAAATTATACCCTTCAATCGAGTTACAATAAATTCACACTGTTTGATTGACAAATTGATAATTAGGGAAAGGCATCGCGAATCATAAATCAATAAAATTAACAATTCCATTTATTGACCACAAAATTTAATACCGCTGGAAAGGTCATTGCGGCGCAATAAACGATCAAAAACATTTCTGAATTACACTACACTCTCGTTTGATGCAACGTTGTGGGGCCGAAATTTCTCTTGCATGGAATTGTATTTAATTGATTTCTGTGCATGCGCAGTATGGTATGTTAATAAATTAAAGGAAGGGTCTTATCGTCTAGCCATTATTATTATGAATTTTTATTTTTATATACAAAGAAACTTTATTTTTAAGTGTAATAACTTTTTTTGAAAAATGTATTAACTTTGTCATTAATTATTATAATCATACATAAAAATGTAATATTGCAATGAAAGTTACTTTTGACAACAAAATGAAGGGTAACAAATTATATACTATAAATAATTTGCATTTTATTATTTGTTTTAAATCATTTGATATTATTTATTTATAATTAATTTATTACATACACACTTATTTTGTCTTATAATTTGTTTTCATACAATTATATAATTATATTTTATCCATACTTTTATTTATCATAATATTAGGCATTGATACTTGTACTTTCTATGTGTAATATATTCTTTGTACAATTTTATTTTAATTGTTTATATTTAGTTTATAATATTCATTTTCTTTAATTGTATAATTACCGGTATACATTTATTTAAATTATATTAATAATTATCTTAAGCATTAAATATTAAAATACTAACGTTACAATGACTTTTATAAAATACAAATTTTCATCAGAAATATAATTATAAATAAATTGCAATTTATTATTATTACATGAATTGCAGTTCAAATAAACGCGCCAAAACGTGTAAAACGCAACGATGGCGTGACCTTCAAAACAAAAACACTAGCATAACAAAAACATTAACGTAACAACAGCCACTACCCGCATCATGACGAACGACGAACGAATCGCGAATTAGTGATTTCTGTCCAAACAAGATCACGCGAACGCCGAACGCAAAAGTTGCGTCAACCGAGAGGATTGCGCCGCCCGAAGGTGACGCCGAACCAACGACGATCGAGTCGGCTGTCGAGCGACGATGTACGAAATTGGCGTCGGCAGTTTAACCGGACCGAATCGCAGCCGCTCGTCTCGATTGGTCAATCGCAATGATGCTCGTTCCTTATAAACGAGCGCGCAACGGAAACACCCGCTGAATCGAGGTGAAGGCTGCGGACCTCGAGGCGCGTGTTCCGCGGCATCGCGGGGCGTCGTGCGTCCGATCCGAACGAAACGCCGCGGCTTCCGAATGCCGCTTAATAACGGCTAATTGTGCGCAAACGGGTTGCGTAACGCGAACTCGCGCGCGTGGCCAATTAGCGACATCGAACGTCAATTCTTTCGCGTTCGGCATTCAATTTAGCGGCGAATCCGAACGATAAACAATTTCGTTTCGGTTTCATCGAAGCACCGCGCGTGTCGTTACAGGTCGGACGCGTGACGCTTAATTTAATATTCCGTAACTTCACGAAACTTCATTACTTCACAAATGTGGCATTTATGTCGGTTTCCGCGATCGAAAAGTGTTTGTTTACAGCAATCGACCTTCAAATTTCTGACTTCACACACAATAAACAATAACAAAACGCCGTGTTTGTTTACTCCTTGTGACCATTTGACTTTGACTTGATTCGTTTGTTTACAATGCACGTAAACAAACTTTGCATCGTTGCGTTTCGTTTTTCTCGTTTTTTCGTTTCGTACAGGCTCGTACCGCGACACCTTGACGAAAACCTGTTGATTGACAATACCCGTCGGCGCGGCGACAAAAAACGAATCGACATTTTAATGCATTCAAATTATATGAAAATGACGCGCCGTCTCGATCGCGGGATGCGCGCGACTAACGAGGATCATAAACGCGCGGCAAATTGTGCCCTCGAATGCAAATCGTTATTGTTCCGGCGGCCGACCACGTCGGCCGATTCTGATGCATTATCCATTGTGGAAGCGGGCGCGCGCAGGCGCGACGCAAAAATCGCGCGAAACAAAGCCGCGGCGCGAAGCGAGACGCTTTTCGGCGCCCGGCGGCAATGACTCACCGACTTCCGGCGCGAAACCGCGTTCGCTCGGCGGGATCGGGTTTGCGCGCGCGCACGTCGCGGGCCGCTCTCGGATCGCCGAGTCGTCGCTCGGAGCGCCGTCAGCGAAACGCTCTGTTATGTAAACATTAAACGCAGACGTGAAAAACTGCTCGGCGATCGGCGTCAATACGGTAGGATTCACGAACTGGCGGGACGGCGCGCGATTTGTATCGAAAATAATTGAAATATCGAATTTCGTCGGTGGGAGTAAAGTCGAGCGACGGATCGTTTCGCGTAAACAAACGGTTTGTCGCGGGACATAAACAGAGTGGCAGAGTGAGACGGAAAGCTCACGACGGAGGAAGAGAGATGGAGAAAGAGGGAAATGGAGATAATGAAAGAGCAAGAAGGACAGACTGAAGGGAACGATTGGAGCGAGAGAGACGGCGCGATAAAGAAACGAATCCGCGGCGTAAGTTTTTTCGTTCGGAATGCACGTGCACTTACGCACACGTAAGCACTCGCGCGCACCCGCCGTCGCTCGGCGCGTTTAACTTCGCTGCAGCGCGTGCAACCAACTGCGCAGTTAAGCGACGGACACGCCCTTCTCGTGTGCCCGCGTGACACGTCGCGTGGTGCGCCCGACGTAATGGGCATTTTTTCCTTTTCGATCGCGAATTCGCGATGTCAAACGCGATGCGCGATGTGGCATGCGCGCCGTTTCGGTGCGAAGTGCGTTCGCAGTTGTGTTTCGCCGTCGGGTCTTGAATGATCGTTATGAAATAACACGGCTTATGCAATTGTTTGTGATGCCTTCGATTGGTATAATTGACGGTGACCTTGACCTTTGCGCGAAACATGTGAACTTAATGGGAACCGCGCGTAATCCATCGGAATGCATTGTTTTTGAGTTATTCGGAAAAAAAGCATGCATTAAACATCGGCCGAGTTGATTCATTCGGTTTATAAATAAATTAAACTGTGATTTTACGCGGCAACCGGCGCGATATGTACGTCGCGTTCGGTCGTGTCGTGTCAACGACGTCGCTCGGAGTATTGCGAGCAATAAATGTCAATAACAAATAAATGTAAATGAAATGTAAATAATAAATATAAATGAAAACAAAATGGTTTTGTTTTGTTAATATTATTTAGTTACCTTCCTTCCGAAAATATATATATACCGGGAGTTCGTCAGGAAAGTAGCCACTGCCCCTTCCACCTATCTGGTGGAATTCAACTCCATGTAAAATCAAATTAACAAATGCTTTTTGTTATAATACTTATTGTCTGATTTAACGTGAAATATCAATCTTTTATTATTAGTTACTTGTTTTTTTCAATTATAAATTTTATTCTAAACATAATAATTTATAATTGATATTAGTATACTTTATTCCTGTAGAAGAATTTAATTTTTAATGACAATTAATTATACTTATTAAAAGAATGGTTATTTTTTTGCTAAGTTAAAGTGGGATAAAACGAGATAAAAAAATGCAAAAATTCACTCACAAAAGTGAAATTTAATTTATATTATTATTCTCCCATTTTTAAGGAATGTATTAAAATACGAAGCAAGCATTTAATTTTGTATGATTTATTTTTAAATACAAAATCCCTGATTCAGTTATTGCAGAACTAACATTTCACCTTAAAAACTTTAAGAAATTTCATTAATTTTCTTAAATGTAAGAAAATAGGCAGTTTAATATTTTACACTTTCAATTATTATTACAATATTCTATTTCAAAGCAATAGAAAAGCATTTGTTAATTTGGTTTTACAAATTAAAAAAAAATTTCTTTAAATAAATTTAGATAAAAATATTAATTAGAATATGATTACTCATTAAATTGTTAAAAATATTTTTCATGAAAAAATATTTAAATCAATAATTATAAGAATAATTGAATAATTTTTCATTTTCCAATTATTTTTTTAATTTCCAAACTGTTATTATACTTATTTATTATTTTCAAGAAATTAATTGTAAGAGTTTTTAAAAATTGATGCTATAATTTTAATTTTACTTCTTTATTTCTATTCAGAAACATTAGAGTTATTAAATCAAATCAAATCATTAGAAGTGTCAATTTAATTGCGGGAATGAGCATTTCCGTTATTCTGAACCGAAACAGAATATATAGGACTTCACGCTAACTACATTTCGAGAAAACCCTAGTTACCAACCGCTGCGATGAATTCCACTAGATAGGTGGAGGGGGAAGTGGCTACTTTCCTGACGAACTCACGGTAGACGCATGACGTCACTCCCCTCCCATCCGCCC
>JABFQC010003681.1:0-13700 GCA_022817085.1 Psilanteris sp. ZL-2020 | reverse complement strand
ACGGTACATATTTATTTGTTAATCAGTAATGGCCCAGCACTGACGTTCAACGGTTGCCAAACGTTATTGTGCAAGTACAGTCCCGTTCGTTACCATCGGCCATGCACCAAAATTGCTACATGGGTATCTTTAAATGGTTTTATACATCTATATATATATGCAGCTTAAGTTCCTTACAATCTAAATTATAGTATTTAATTAAATCTAATCAATCATTGTCAAAGTCTGTAGTATTTTAAAAATTATCTCTAAATTTTTTATAAGTACACAATGTTGAATTAACCTAGTTTAGTTATTCTGGGTATAAAAATAACATATGTACAAAAAGTAGAGGTTTATTCTAACGCGGCTATAGGTCTGCTATAATCTCGCAGAAACTTGTTTATTAGAATAATTGTTGCGTTATCGGGACTCTTCGAATGCGATGAATAATCATTTAATGGAGTACATATTTGTATTGCAATTTTCTTTATGGTATTTTGCATTATTACAGCAAAACGGTGTAACTAGGTATGTATGGTATGCATCTTTCAATATAATGATGAATGTTCGATTTTATAAATGTCGATATTTACTTTGTACAAATAAATTGATGCATTACGTGATCATTTTAATATGAAATTATTGCCATTACAGTTTTGACATAATGACCCGAAGAACTTTCACCACTTCCCATCTGCGATTTCAGCAAGAATCAAGAGCAAAGGTGACTTATCAAGATCAACGCGGATGGTAATTTTATAACTGAAAAAGGATTTTGCTGGAGGGTAACGTCTGGGTTCTAATAGTTATAATGTTGTGATATGCTGTTAATTAATGAGGGCATCCATCTGACGCCATCTTTCTGCTCATGACCTGTCTTCCTTTCGAACTGCTTAACACACGGAAGCAATATAGTTGCGCTGTCTTTGCCGTCTACATTGCTAGCCAAAACGATTTATCATCCAGCAAGCCATGTCCAAAGATTGAGAGGCCCTGTGGTGCCTCGTGGTTTGCGATATAAATTGCTCTTGGACCATGTTGGTTTTGGGCGAACCCTTACCTACGACGAGGTCGGTTAAGACGGCATTTTGAATATTCCACGATACTGCAGCAGATTTATCTTCAGATTCCAAACAATATATCGCGAGTTCGAAATTTCTTTGCGGTTACTATTAAATTCAACTGCCACTTGAATCGAATGTAGATTGGAATTTATTCGAATTACATATAGTATTATATATAGTAGTATCATAAATATTCGTCGTAATGATAATTTTAAATATAGTTTGACGTGATTCGAAATATTGATATATAATTTTTGAATATCGTGTATATTTATAAAATTACAAAAATCAAAAACAAGTCCTATAGATACTTGAATATTTGTGTATCGAAATTCAATTAGTATTACTAATTGATATTATACAAAATAAATATTGTTTATTGTTATAATTTATTAAATATTATCATATTAATGGGAATGATTAAATTAGTAACTTTAATTAATTCGATGTTATATTAGTCCAATTTAAATTTCAAATTAAATTAGCTTTTAACCAAATTTTTGATAAATTAAAATAAGGAAGATTGTTAAAAAAATTTGTCAAACAAACGACCAATTACATCCTGTTCTTATTCATTTGATTTTCAACTAATCTATTGTCCTACGGTTATATATGTCAATTATTGCTGTCATTATTGTTGTCTGAAATAAAATTTCGTATCAAATATTTGATATCTATGAATTATTAACAATATTATCAATACAAATTATAATTAACATTTATAATATGAAAAATTGTGGTATTAAATTGGATCATACGGTAGAAATTAATTTTTTAATCACTGAAATACCATCAATTAAATATCGCGATTCTCGTAATAAATATGATTTTGCGTTCATTTAAATATTTTCTTGTCACAATCAATTACATATTCTTCATTTTCGAGTTGACATCGAAATCCGTATGCTTTAAAAACTATACCAACGCCGTCTAACGATATTGTTTACAGGGATTTTATCTCGAAATTTAATTAAAAACAAGTAGTCATTGGCGCAGCTAATATTGAAATTTGTAATTTGAATTTGGTACCGGTCGATAATAAATTTTCAAACTAATCAGTTGTTATGTAAATAAAATTTACGCGTAAGGAGAGGTTAAGGGGACACATTCTCACGTTACCGTAACATGAATGATGCTGAGACTAAGCGTTATCAGGAAAATCCCTGGCAGGTATCAGATGATAATATGTTAATAGCGGGGAACGCGGGGTCAGACTTCGAGTCGAAGGAGGCCGCCGACTAACGGTCACATATGTTAATCATACGCCTCGTCCCGCGGCATCGAGTTTTTCACAAAACCAATTTACATCGTAGCCACATAAATTTGCGCGCTTAAATCCAGCGTCTCTCGTCACAACCAATTACAAAATTAATCGCGGAAGTGTGCCATTTAGCCAATGAATAACCGTTAGACGATTCGCAAAATCAAACGCTGCGGAGCTGAAAGAGGACAAACGCGTTTCGACTTCGGCTTGTTAATGCAGCCCTTCCTTTACTCAAGTTACTTTTCTTAATGCGCCTTCTATACTGGCTTAATTGGTTTCAAGTTTTCATGATCAAACTTTCCCATCGACATTTATCGTTTTCAATTACATTTCTATGAGAATAATTTTTAACGTCGAAATATTGTTGCGTTATATTGATTATGTGATTAAATTATAATGAATTGTATGCATACGTTTCTGTAGCAGTACATTCATTTATCGAATTTATTAAACATTGTTTTAAAACTGTATAGTTTTATTTTTAAGTTTTGACAAACAAGTTCATATTATCTAACGATTGTATGAAGAGTGAAGTGTATATATATACTATTTTTTGTTGATTAACTTTAATCATTAAATGATTTTAATATAAATATACCTACTCCGAATGATAATATACAAATTAATATGTGATACTACCTGAAAAAAATACTCAATTTGTTGCATTTAATATCTACTGGAGTTCGTATCTTTCAAAAGTAGATATCACAAACCAAATATTCACTATTCCATATATATGATATTCTTTAAACTTGTCGTGCAAAGTGTGAAGTGATGTTAGCTTATACTAAATTGTCGCTAAATTCAATCTTATATAATATCATTATATTTCAAGTAGTCAAACTTCTTTTTATAAATTAATTCTTAGAGTCACAATGACTCTTATAAATTTTCCCTTTTTATTACATTTACTTCCAGTGAATAAATGATAGTTCTAAAACAGCATAAATTCTATTTAGTAAGTTTTGTTAAAAGGCATTCAAAGTTGCACTTATCAACTACAATTTTGTAAACTCTCTTTGTATGTAACGGAATATAAAAGTAAATTAAATAATCGTAATTAAATTAATCACATTACTATTCTTTGAATTTGCAACTTCTATTTTCTGTAACAAACTGTACATTTTTCAACCTGAAAATCTTTTTACTTTACAATTTTCCAACGCTGTTCTCACTTAGTCTGGTATCCAGCAATTCCAACGATTGAATTATTTTGGGAACATTAGGCGACGAAGATCGAAACGCGATACCTATCGCGTAAATGATGGACGACAAACCGAATAATTTTTATATATTTAGATTGACAGTCAAATAATTCTCTGACTTATATAACGATATATCGCAGGTATATGTAAAATTTCATTTTGTCAGCATAGACGTGCTCAGTTATTGTGTTGATTTGTCTTTTAAGATTGATAGACGTTTTTAGCAATTGTAGACACCGTTGTCGCGAGTAATATGTTGCGGAATACTTTTGAAAACGAGTGGAAATTTCTGACGTGCAATCAATAATTTCGTTCTTTTCCTTTTTGCGTATTTCAACGAATCAAATCCTGATAGACAGGGTGTGATTTTTGTCAAAGATTTTGTTAAACAAGTTTAACGACTACTAAAATTCACGCTAATGTTTTACTTTATCTCGCAAAAAAATTGATTTATAATTAAATAAGTAATACTGAGTTTCTTTTATCGCGATGTGATTTTCGATTTCACGTTTCGCCAGAATCTATTTGATTACCTTGAATAATTCTTGGGAAAAGACACACCCGCGCTGAAGAAAACTTTTAGGAAATCGAGTTCCTGGGTGGAACTTTATATTAAACCTTATGGCGCGCGATATCATTAAATTGCTGTAACTCTATAATACTTTTCCAAATACGTATAATGCCTCCGCGCTCAGTTCCACAAAAGGAATCTTATTTCGGGAAAAAATAGAATGAAATTTGAAAAGCGAAGACGGAAGAATTATTTTATGTAATAAAAAGTCTTTCACGGAAAAATGGGTTAAGAATGTTTTTTTATTAAATTTGCTTGAAAAATAATGAACAAATCCATAATACATTTCAATTAAATTTTATCTAATAAATGTATGGGACTAAGAAGAGATCCCGAATCAAGAGTTCCTGAACACGTGTTATTGGTTTATGATCTTTTTATTTGGGAATTTTCTTACTCCCTTAATATATATACGTAAATACTTCGATTTATTTTGAATTTTATATTATCTAACAAGAATTAGAAGTACCCAGTGTATAAAAATAATATTTTAATTTGTATAAATTTGATTATTTAATTTCAAACAATTAGACATAAAAGCATTAATTTTATATGTCAATCTTATTAATCTATAAAAATAATACATTGCGAAAAGTATTTTGAAACAATGATTAATAAATTACTAATTATTGATAACTAAGAATTCTTTGTCGTAATTCATAAAGTAAACGAGAGTTGTTTTGTTAATTTTGTTATACTTTTAAAATTTTGTTAATTGTAAATCAGACGTACTCTATAATTAAGCAAATTTAAAATAAACCATTTCAGCGAAA
Organism: Psilanteris sp. ZL-2020; assembly: GCA_022817085.1. Classification (NCBI taxonomy): domain Eukaryota; kingdom Metazoa; phylum Arthropoda; class Insecta; order Hymenoptera; family Scelionidae; genus Psilanteris; species Psilanteris sp. ZL-2020. Next base: position 8,841 of record JABFQC010003681.1, on the reverse strand, counting down.
ATTAATAAATGTTTCAAAACATACATTTGATTTATTCAATATATGTATTGAAAAAATATATTAAATTCAATCATTAATAATCATTAAAAAATCATTAATAATCACTAAAAATAATATAGTTAATACATTAATATATTTAGTATTCACTACGAACTAGAACATTGATATACTGTCGATTTTTATATTGATTTTCGTTTAATGTAGTGCTTGATTTCTTAATTTAAATGCACAAATATTTAATTTTTAATATACCTACGCTTTACGTTATAAATACGCCAATGATTTGATTGGAATGCAAATGGCGAAAAGCACGATCATCGATGATCGCTGTTAATTGCGTAACGTTGATAAATTCATTTCGTTTGCAAAAAAACGGTAGTAACATACTTATAGCGGAACAAACTTAAGGAGCAATTTAAATTCGCGCGCTCGCGCGTCACGTCACAATCTCGGTTTATTATTATTTGAGTGATACAATTTTGATAAGGCTGTCTTGGCAGAGCATTCGGTCCCGCAGAATGTTATCTTAAGATTAAATATCTGGCCTCCGGACATATTATTCTGTCAGCGTCCTTAAAATTTATACGACAGACAAGTATAATAGGGACAGTCTAAACTGTCAGTTAATAAGCAAAGTAGATATGCCGAGTTGATTATAGCCTCAACAAGATAAGCTGTCAATTTTATGGCAGCGCCGTGTTCCGCAATAAGAACAACTCATATAACGTCGCGCAAAACTTTCTTAGTCTAGACATTACTCCAAAATGTCGGATATCCTCATAAATCAGCTGATCATGCTTATATTCACTGAAAAACATACTACAACTCTAAGTTAAATAAGAATTTCATACGTATAATCAATATATATTATTATTTAACGTTTGAATAATAAAAGAAAAAACTTGCTAAAATGTTTCATTAAATGAATAACTATAATCGTTATAAATTATTTTATTACATTTTATTACAATTTATTAGCGGAATTTAAATGTGCCCCAGATAAGAATAACTAATTCTAATCTTATCTAAATAATTTTCATTCGTGTTACATTAGAGTACGGAATAATCAAATATTCTAAAAATATTTTACATTATTATACTATAAATAATAAAAACACATATTAAGTCGTAGAAGTATTTCGATAATGAATAAAAAAATCATTGTAATGATATCTTAATTATGTAAATATTACGTGATTAATGAAATTTAGTGGATATTAATAATCCTGAAATGAAATCTTATGTACCTGTAACTTTATTAAATATTAAGTATGTACAAGTATAAATTTGACGTAAGAAAATGTTATTAATAAACGATGCACAAAAAGTAAATGTTTCTTATACTACTTCGTACAAATATAAATACTTTTACACTAAAAGTTCTTATCCTGGGAGTTCGAAATACTACGTACTCCTGACTTGATAGATTGACGCAGATATTCAGTGATACCACCTGTGGAGATTTGCTCTGTGTCGCATCTTATCCTTGTATATTAGTGGATCTTGAATTCATTATTGAAATAGTATTTGCTATTTTTAACTCAATCATTATGAGATGTTATTTGTTTATTATATCAAACAATGTTTTTTATTATACTTATATATAGATTTAAAATGAAAACTAAAAAGATTTGAGTGAAAACATTTTACATAAGAAAGAGAGAAATCGTATAAAAGAAGTAATAAAGAATATAAGAGAATGACATCATTTTCAAATTAATTTATTTATAATAAGAATTTTAATGTCAATACTTACATATTTTGATAATTAAATTTAGCTAATGAATAAATACAAAGATTTCTTATTTTTCGCTAAATTCAGAAGTAGGTCATCATAGTAATGATCTTTACAGCTTATATGATTAGGTATTAAATTAATTATATATTATTGATTATTTGACAGAATTACATTGAATGTAATTGATAGTTTAAATTCGTATAACTTTCATTATACTTATAACGTTGTACTAATTAGTATAATAATACGAATTTGTTCATCAGCACGTTCACGTGCCTTATGCTTGTGCCAATCATTGGCTTTTTAGCTTAAAACATTCTTTCCCGTTAATGAGTATATTCCTTGCCAATTATATGTCATGCTTGGCCCAATAATTAAGTTATAAATTTAAAACGTGTATTTTACAATTTTTGAATATATTTATATTAAACCAAGTTTTGAGCCATGTTTCCGCCAGTTTTTGGTAAATACTTTAACAATTATTAGTGATGGGGAAACCACAACTAGTTTCCTCTGCTTATAGTCGAAAAATAATCGTGGTCTCATAACAACAATTAAATATAAAACTTTTCACTTTTATTATTATCATTATTACATAGCATTCTATTATATTCTTCAATAATGAGAATACTGCCTGAACTAATATGTAATATTAATTGAAATTATTAAAACATATATTATAAAATATTCTAATTTTTGCAAAATCACTCATGGAATCACGTTAAATAAAATTATTAATACGTATAATTAATTTCATGTTACGTGACTTCAAAATCTTAAAACTTTCAGAATAAATGAGGACGAAGGCACTGATGAATAGATATTTGAGAAAACTTTAACTTTTTTCTTGTACATTATACAAGAACAAATTTGTTACTCAAAGACTGTTGTCCCAGCCATCCTTAATGTAACAAACATTATGCATTCTGATAATTCAAACAACAAAGAAAACATACTTATTACGAACAAATCGAATTGCGTGATAAAATTTAATATTATAGTAATGTCTGCTTTATGTAAACAATTTAAATAAATATATATTTATTCATATATATATTTTAAAATTTACAAAACAAATTTGATATACCGTACAACGAAGAAACTATAATTTTAATAAGTTGTGAATAAAATCAGATTATTAATTAATTTAATTTTTAGAATCCGAAAGTATAAGTTTATATATATATGTTGTATTTTTATGAACATGAGTTATTTATATAAAATATATATACATAATAATATGAAATATAAAATAATAAATTTTAATATTGAAAAATAAAGTCTGTTATTCAGAAAATATTTCTTTCTGTAACAATAAGCGATTGAATCTTATTTTATATATATAAATAGAACAATATATTATTCGATAAATATTCCGTTCAAGTACAATTAATAAATATATATACATTAGAATTACTTTCTAAAAATATTAAGATATTATTTATAAAATATACTTTCAATACCACTTATCGGAATAGATATTTTAAATCACAGTTTATTGCGTGTATACAGTATACACATAGTATGAAAAAATTATAAATCGCATTTCTTATACATAATTAAAACGAAGTGTAACATATTGTTCTGACAGATTAATCAGATTTCGTATACACATTAAATAAAAGAATATTATCAAAGTGTATAATAAAATCAATAGACAATAAAATATGTATACATATTAAACATAATGAGAGTAATATAATATATTATGATCTTTACAATCCAATCTTATAATAATAGTATTTTACATTTTATCTAAAGACATGTTCTAAATAATAAAAATTCTTAAGAAATATTTTCATTCATCTATATAAAGAAGGAATGTTTTAATAACTTAATCTTCTTAAACAATAAATAATTAACTGAATGAAATGTTTGTATATATTTTGATTAGTATTATACGATTATTATATATTAATATAATATTATAAAAAATATATAATATTTATAACAAAATATGAACAATTTGATAAACTAAATATTTTTTTTATTGAATACAGTTCTATAAGAACATTTAAATTTATTTTATCATTTTTATATTTATATTGATTATTCAACAATCAACGTCCTCTGGAAATTCTATTTTCATAATGAATTGATATGAATTAATATACAGATTTTTTCTGTATAAACCGAATCGATGTAGACGGATATAATATTTTAAATAATACTATTAATTTGTAGTTATACATGATTATTACGTAAAGTTACGCTAAACTACGAAAATACGACCGGCAATAAATTTTCGATAAAACGCAAAATATATATCAGCAGTTTGAAAAATGCTTCTGACGTTCAATTGATTAGATTTACAGCGAAAAACATTTTGTTACGTTAACTAAGAAAAAGGCATCGCACACTGTGTGTTAGTGCAACATAGTATTTCGTTGAAAGCATATGTAATCTTATTCTGTTTAACGTCCATGTTTGTCTATGTGACGTGTATAAACAATGTGTTTCAATAAAATGTTTTCAAATAAATCCCTTTGCAATAAGTACAGAAAACGCGTGAAAAGAAGGATAAGCAGAGTAATTTTAAATGCAAATAATTCTGTGATATCGTTGATTTTGCATTGTCTTGCACTCATTCTTCCACCGTTATTTTAATAACGTTGCAATTATAGAATATCCATTTAAATACAATACAACTGAGTATTATCATATCAATTATCATTATAGCTATCAAATTTCATTTATAATTCATCATTTAGTTTCTATATAACCCGGAGCTTAATATATACATATAAAATATAACTATGTTATAAGAGTAATATGGAATATTATTTTATACGTGCAATGTATCAATTTGCGGTAAAAATCCTCCTTAACTAATTCGAATAATTTATTAATTATCGGTAATATAGTTGATAAATTCCATACAATATTAAAGACTTTAAATAAAAAAATATCTACGTTGTTTGTTATTAACTTCTAATAAATTATTTAAATTTACTTCTAAACACTATATATATATATATGCTTATTTTAGAGAATCATTTTTAAACGAGCATTAAAAAATTGATTAAATTTTAATTATCGCAAATTATATATAATTAGAGATAAAATGATTAATTCACTATAGCATAAATAAATAATATTATTCCATTATTATCACAGTATATATGTTTGTAGAAAATACTGTATTAAAATCGATTAACTTTGTCAATGACTGTTCAAATACCAAAAACGGTAACGGTGAAATTCATGGCATTTATAAGCAGATACAGAACTTTGTACGAATACACTTTAATAAGCCACCAATTGTAAATTAAATAAATCTATTTCTCTTCGCGTGGAAAAACCGGTCCATGTCAACATGATAATTTTTTGCCATCCTCCATTAGTTTGAATTTCTCATAATGAACTCTTTTGATGATGACAAAGTACTTTCTAGTGCCATACTGTATACGTATAATTTTAATTAGGTAAGTATACAAAGTTATATTACACGCATTAAATCTGCTCGTATGGAATAAAAAAAAAAAAAAAAAAAAACTCTTCCGACTCGACCAACTGTTCCGTAATAAAAAATCCATTGGAGCAAAAACTTGTTCATCTCGTAGCGACGGATTTGACCCAACTTTTTCGCCGAAATGAACGAAACAATTCACGACGAAGTTCGGAACTTCGTTGGACCCCGGTCCCACATTATGCTACGTGTGTAAAATTTGCGCGACGCCACCCGGCATCGCTTGATACTGTCTTGATGATTTAGCACAGTCATGCTTGGAACTAGCCCGAAAAGATAGAAACGGAGAGCGACGCTGGCAGAAGAGAAACTCGTTGAAACTTGGTAGCGCCGTTGTTTCTTGTTTTACGGGCCAGAAAACTACTCGGGTGCTTAAGAGATAATTTGTCAGCGAGAAATTACGGCTAAAGGTAAGTTGCAACGCACGCCGCTGCTATTAAAAGCTCGCCGAGGTGAACCAGAAAGCCTCGCCTTTATCCTGGCAGCGGGCCCGGTGGAAACTATGTTACGGGGTAGTTGCGAGCAAGAGCAGGGGTGAAAAGAGTGGCTAAGAAAACACGTTAATCGCATCGTTAAAGGTACATAACTATATATGTACACAAAGGCGTGATACGTTGCATAAAAGAATGGAAACAGATGCATTTCGCTGCGATAATTGGTTCAGAAACGTGTATATAAAAAATGCGGAAAATAGCAATTGTTTTACAGGAATATAAGAATAATACAACTTATTATTTTCATAATTACGGTTTTGTTTCGTATTGTATTTTTATTTGCTACGATTCGAGATATTTATTGTATGGTGTACGATTTTGATTGTAACTCATGTTCATGTTTATATTTAAGTTTGTGTAATTTTTCATTTGAAATATATATACAATTTTAAATAAAGTAATATTATAGGTTGGACACTACGTTCGTGAACATTCGTAATATTTTTTGTGATATTGTTCGAATACATATTATCGAATCAAAGTAAGCATATAATACGCATAGTATTATATATGTGTGTGTGCAAGAGTGTATACGTGTATAACATTACTATTCAATTGTGTCCGCGTAGTATTTTAATAATGTAATAATATTTAATTAATTGTATGAAAAACATGATAATGTAATACAAATGTTCTTGTGACCTTATTCTAAAGAATCCATTACAGTACAAAAATTGAGTTGCATCCTCACTATAAATACATTAAAATATTGTCCAAACGACGTTTACATGTTCATTGTACTATTATTATATAATTTATTTCGTCAATTAAAGTAAAATCTGTAAAATATATGATTTTATAAAAACTGGTTATGTTTCTTATATTCATAAAACTTTTATGATGGTTTTTAAAACTTATTATTTCGCAACACAAAATAAATACTAATGAATCATCAGTAAAATCAAAACTATAGTTTTAATACAACGAGACAAGTTAGACCAAAACTATATGTAATATGTTTAATAAGAAGAAAGTTGTTGACAAACACAACAAATGTTGATAAATAAATGTTGAATGAACTTAACCAGTAGTTAACTAATCCTATAATTACATTACGATTGGAAAGATATTAGAACATTAATTATACCAAACCACCTTCAAAAAGGAATACGACTAACTTTAATATTATCATACGTATATTGTAATTTTAGTCCTATATCAAAAATATATTCATAACTTTAATAACTTTGACAATGGTCACGATACTAAATTCATTGAAAGTATTGGGAAAAATTATTCCGTGATGAAAATAATTTAATACTCTATTTTTAGACACAAAAAATTAATATATATTTTACCAAGTAATTTATTAGCTTATTAGAATGCCAGAAAGAATTTCTATAAATAATATATTATCAACGTATTATAAGTCATGAATAAATGATGCCTTGATTGTTGTAATTAAACTTAGTTTTAAACATACAAGTAAAAGTTTTAAGTTTGATATTTAAATTACAATTTTTATATATGTTTAAAATATTCTAGTGATAACATAACAAACAAAAATAAATAAAAGAAAATATAGTGTTTTATGTTAATTAAGTTGATTTACATATTAATATAGTTTTTTATAGTAAAATATACACGTTAACTTCATGAAAACTATATATTAATAAAAGAAAGAAATAATTTAAATATCAACATCATTATCTCGAAATATTTATTAAAGTAGCTGGGTATTTTTAATTTTAACGTTATTAACTGCAAACATTTAAATTATGCTCAATGTAATCAATATAATTGATTTTAAACTTCAGTCTACAATGCAATTAAAACTATATAAATTAAATTTATAATTTTTTATTGTTTTATATTTTTATGTGTATTTTATATTTCATATTATTTTCTCCATTTCAGAACAATTTTGTTTCATTTATATTTCACTATTGATTTTCACAAAATCTTGATAAAATATTCTTAATCATACTCATGAACCAAGAGATCTATATTTGACATCTTAGTAATAAGATAAACTGCGCAATGTAAAAAAAATCTCTGCTATTTGTATAATCCTATGCTTTGGATGATCGACGCTATATTTAGTCTACACGCGTGGTTATCTTCCAAATTCTAATAAATGATTATAAATATAACTCTATTTTTCAAGATCTGTATGCATACAGTATTAATTTAAAAAAAGATTGATTATCTTGGTTAATCTTTTGTTAATATATTTCAAGATCAATATTTGTATTATTTTAAATTATATAGATGTATTTGTGACATTCATGGTTTTGTGAGATATATTTATTCATTATTTCAACTATAATGATTAAATGCGTATATATTTTTGGAAGTTACGAATTTAAAAAAATATATGTATAGTATTTTAACATATTCCGAAACATATGTAACGTAATGATAAACATTCTCGATTTATTTATGAATATAAATATATAAGTATTGCGTTAGAAAAGATTTGTTTATAGAAGTCCAATATAAAGTATGAAATTCATTATACTATTGAAAAATGCATGTGTGTTTTGTATTTTTATTGAATATAATAAAGATATTCAAAATGAATACTTTGTCATGCTGTTTCGTTTTTACATAAATTGAATTTAAAATTTTATATTTTTGTCACAAACATTTAATGTTTGGTTATCTTTATTTTATATAGGTATATCTCCTGCAATACAGGAGAAAAGTATTTGCATTCGCTTTATATTAAAATATATTGGTCCAGTTGTGAGAAAAAGATACTATGATAATTTCGTTATATGCTATATAATTATTCACTATTTTTATCCAAATACTTAAATATATTATTTCGTATATATTTTCGAAAACATTTTTATACTTTATGTATAAATATATAATATTATCGATAATATTTCTTAAAGGTAATAATTTTATTATTTATATCTCCATTCAAAAATGATCGCCGATAAAAATACATTAACAAATATCTAGATTTATTACATATTATATCGATATACCCACGCAAAAAAATACGATCGGCCCATGCACGGCACATGCTTGGCGACGATCAGCTGATGATCGCACACCAAGTATGGTCAATCCCTGGAATGAAACGCGGGCGATCATAGACCAATCGTTTTACTGATGAATAGCCAATGATCTGTCCAAGCATGGCAAATGCATGGCACACAGTCGGGTGACAATCTACAGCAGATATT
>JABFQC010003680.1:0-13700 GCA_022817085.1 Psilanteris sp. ZL-2020 | reverse complement strand
TGAATAATAAGACAAAGTTCGATAATAAAAAAAAGTAATTTGTAATTATAAATGGTAGATTTAAGATCAGCTTTAAACAAAAGTAGAGTTTATATTTTTTAATGGCTTATTATAAGCAGAAAAATTAATAATAAATTAATGAAAAACTATGATATGTTTTCTAATATTATTGCCGATCTAAAAGTATAAAATTTCGAGACAGTATGGTAATTTTTTACGTTGAACTATTAAATTTTTCACTTATGCACGGTAAAAAATATTAATGCTGAATCAACATTGTATACACTCTGATTGTTGTTCTCAAATCGCTAAATTGATTTTAGTACACCGTAAACATTACATCGAGTCAGTGTTAATTTAACATTTCTTAACAGAAATGTTAGTATAATGTTGAACAAAATTGATTACCATGTTGATTTAGCACAGATACATTTTCCCCGCGTGGCTTTCTTAATTAAGACCTCAGTTAAATTTACTAACTATACTATTTTTTCTATACATCGTCTGCAGTGCAGAAACTATTGCTTCGACTTTTGACCGTTCGAACTAATGACTCAGCCAAACGACGTTCTAAGTAAATTAACCGCGACGGCACTCGAACGATTTTTGCCGCGGACGATAGTGCAAAGCTTGAATAACAAACTCGAAAAGTAAACGACGACGTTGGTCGCAATTGAAAACGCATTAGCCGGTGATTTGCGATGACGAAAGGAGCACAATTGTCGTTTGGGTGTCGCAACAGCGACAAATAATGAGTCTGACTTCGCGAATCGTTTCGTAATATTGAATCGCACGAAAAAGAGTCTGGAGAGGCGCATTAACGGATCCACTTATGTATACGACACGTTCGAATGTCGCATAATGTAGTGCCCGTGGGCGGCCGATGGAAATAAAAAGCCACTTAACCCCACGGTCCCCGGAGATTGCCAATTAATTTGCGCCAAAGTAAAGTGCAGTGTTAAGAGAACGGAATGCGCGCGCGAGCACACGTATGTCTGTGTGTGTATGAGCGCTCGCGCGCGCTCATGTGTGCGCGTTCGTTAGCCGGAAAGCCACAGCGGGCCTTAAGTTACACGAGCGTGCGAGAATAACGTGTGTTTAACATTCTCATTCCCAATACGTAAACATCTTCGGGCCGAACGACAGCTTTTAAATCGCCGGACCTTCTCTCTAATCTTAAACCTATGTAGCCACTTAACCACGACACTCCGCTCGACCGGCGAACTCGTTCGGCTCGCTTTCATTCTTTCTCTATTCGTCACCTCGGCCTGCAGCCGCTTTCTCCGCGCTGCTTTCGTCTTCTTCGCGCTGAATACATTTGTACGCGATCATTAATGAACTCGGGCGTCGGCTTTTTATTTTCGCGCGCCAGTTAAGTGGACCTTGCGCGAATTTTTCATTTGAAGGGTCGACGAAAAAGTTGCGCGGATTTTAATTGGCGAATTTTGTACGATTAAGCGCGATCGCCGATCGGATTGTAAATGATCTATGTGCGCGCGAACACTTCAACGCGGCCGCGTCAGAATGTGAATTTTTACAATTAGGCACCGGAGCCGCGATTAAGGATCCCGAAACGATGTTTTGAGTCGGTGCGATTTCTTTTCGGATTAAGAGAAATTCAATTTAAATGACAATGACCGACTGGTGATCGAACAGTGTGTGTTACATCCGCGGGTTTATTTGTATTTTAAATAACAATCAATTTATACGATCCGCACGAGCGCGACTCGACGAGATATTCTGAGACCCGATTTCCTTGCCGACGAAGACAGCGAATTTATGTAATTACTCTCCCGCATTATCGTCCGGTTCAATAATTCTGCGCAGCAATTTGTATTAATAAGCAAATTGTTCTCATAATTACCAACTACATATTTTTATTTGCGTGAAAAAACTTATCGAGACGCGGAGTTTGGAACAAAATTATGCATAAACAATCGCAGCAATGAAAAAAGACGACGCTATATAACATAATTAGTCGCAGAATGTAATATGATATATTTAAAATCCATTATGAGTAATTTTTACACAATTTTATGAATGCAATAGCCATTGCTCCTAATCTAGTGAAATTGTTTATAATCAATTGCGGCACTCTCATCCACGTTCTCCTGCCGTGGTCCCCTGCTAGTATTACATAAATCATCTATTGTATTAATTTGCAACATGCCATTTTATTTTTCGCGCATTTTTGTTTCGCAATTTATCACTAATAAGCATTAATTATTATATCCGAATCTGAAAATAAATTAATCGATAGTACTAAATTTCGTGGGAATCTATTGGGTGTATGAATTATTTGCAAAATTAAAATAAAGTATTAGAATTGCAATGCAACGATTATAATAAACTGAATGCAGAGGTTTTAAAGTTGGAAGGGACCATGTTGATGGAAAATGTTCACTTATCAACTGGTCGTCCAAGTGTTATTACACATATTCATCATCATTTCTCATTCTCGTGCCAATTAATGACTTGTTATATCCTAATTATAGTGTTTATAAATAAAGATCATAAATAATCGTCAAATTTAATTGATTCATATAATGAATTACATTTCCTTCTTTGAGAAGAGTTCTAATTGATTACGTATCTCTGTGAATTAATATCTATAATACACACCGAAGAACATAATATGTTGACTTAACATAGATAAAAATATGCTCCTCCAACAGATTTTTCAATTCAGATGAAATTTATTTATATATTAATACTTTCGTGTTAGCATTGCAACATGCGAATGCTAGGGATCAATTAAATTAATACGAGTTAACTGTCAACAATACAGTTTTTATAAACATATATTTTAGTGTTTTAATAAATAAGTTACTGTATTAAACGTGTTTTAAATTAATAAATTGAATTTATTTTTTAGTGATTATTAATAAGTGCTTTCTTGATTTTTCTGATAGTGATATCACCAAAATAACTATTAATAGCTTGATAATACATTGTATAATGACGTTCGCCCTACCCTTACTATTTCTATCAAACATCGTCCAGCTGGATGACCCCGTTCGTCAAAGAGCAATTAAATTATAGGAATAAAACTGAAATTAACTGCAAGAATAAAATATAATAATTATAAAAAATAGTAGTAACCAAGGTAGAACATTGCTACAGACACAAACAGTCTAATTGTATTCCATGATTATGCATAGTAAAACTGAATTTTACTATGATAAACTAGAACCTCTACATAAAAACAATCCTAAAATCTTATAGCGTGAACTTAAATCTCTTAAATTTATAGATACTAACTCATCTCAATCAACCCTTTCAGGTTCACCTGATGATTAGAATAAACATTCTCTCAACCCTGTTTCCTTGTTTCTTTCCTTCAGTTACCTCGGCTCACTTAGCTTATACTAGATTTCTTACTACTCAATATTCCTAATTTGACTTTCTTCATTGATAGCAGATGAATTTCTTAAACTAATTTATTCTAGTAATGCTCACTCTACCGGCATCGACGGTATTCCAATTCATTACTATGTGAGAATCTTACCCTCACTTTATGATATCTTGTTGAAACTTTTGAATGCTAGTCTGAGTAATTCATATTTTCTCTCGATCTAGAAGAAAACCTTCATCATCCCTATCCCCAAAATAAAATAAACTTTTCTCACTATAGATCTATCTCCATTCTTTGTGCCTTATCTACTGTACTGTAGAAATAGGTTCATAATCAACTCACAAACTATTTTAATACTAATTAACTCCTAGATCCTTATCAATCCTGTTTCAAAAAGGGATTTTCGACACAGAAGGTCTTGTTAAAACTTGTTGATGATGTTAGGGCTGCAGTGGATAGTAGACTAATTACTGTGTTGGTACTTTTCGACTTTTCTAAGGCCTTTGATATGGTGCATTATGGTATTCATATTATTCTTTGATATTCTTCTGTCTATCATTAGCCAGTTGAGTTGTTCTGAGTACTAACAGCTTTTGTAATAATACTGAACATTTGTACTAACTGGTTCCGCGAATCTCTGTCATTGAATTATTTGTAATATTTATTTTTATTTGTTTGTAATATTTGTTAATGACATATCACTTTCCACAAAGACTTTAAACATTAATTGTATTAATTTTATGATTCGCAAATTTATTTGCATAATCTGATTTGGGAACTATCTACTATCAATTTTATAGGAAATTAAATCTGATGTTGAGGGTATACATTGATAGTCTATTGCTCACCGCCTTTTTTTAATTCTTTCTTAATTTAAAAGATTAAAATTATGATTCCTAGATCCTATAAATAACTGAGATATATAGACATGTTTTCACTGTGAATATAGATGAAGCTACTATCATTTGTGTTACTTGTGTCAGTAAATCTGGGTGTCATGAATGATGCTTCCTTAACTTGGACCTCTAATACTGATCACATATTGCATAAAGTATTATATACTCTGAGGCAAATTAGACATGGCAAGTCTCTTTTAGATTTTGTTTTATATAAACAGGTAATCTAGTATCTTCGTTTCCTATTACTAAATTATTGTTGTTTAGTTATGATAAATAGTATTAAAACTGTCCTAAATTTGGAGATCTTTAAGATACACTCTATTCTAACCATCTAAGTGTCCAGTGATTGATTACTTCTATTTTTATTTTCATAGAATTTTTATTTATACTGTTATCTATATTTATATAAATATTTTTATTTTAATATATGTATTCCTTTTCCAAACCTTTACATCTTACCTGTCATTTATTTTATTTCTATTATAGTAAATTTACTTATTCATTTTTAACTTATGTTTATTTGTGTTATTATAATCCTTTATTTATCATAGTAATATTTTTACCATACTTTCATATTAATAAATTAATATTTCAATTTTAGTAAAATTCATTCATAATTATAAAGTATTATAAATTATTAGGAATACATACAAATTACAAATATACATACAGACGTTAAATTAATTATATAAGTATCCTGACAATTAATTAACATGGCTGGATAACAATTTTTTCAATAATTTCAGCTAATTTCCGATTATTCTTCGCGAATTAAAACCAAAGACAAACCTTTACCCATGATTCTTCAAACTTGCACGCCCGAGTCAGCGGACGTTACTCACGTATCGTAGCTACAAACAAATTGAACCCGTTGATGCTAATCGGGCCAGCTTCAAACGACAGGATCGCACGATGGCGGTACCTAGATAGACAACTAACCGATTGCAACGTCCATTCACGTTCGTTTATTTTTCAGATGGCAGCTTCGAGACACAACTGCGAGTGCCTGTCCAAACAAATAAAAGCTAATAGAAATACTCAAAGGGCCTGAACGTCTTATCGGCAAATCAGGATGGATAAGAAGTAATCGATCCACGGATCAATCGATCCACATTCAACTGCACTTAAGTTCTGTTCAATTCAGCAGCTCTGTATTCATGAACTAATGTTAGTCCAAGTGATTTATTTATATACACTTATTCAATGTTATTTACAACATTTCAACGCGGCAAGAAACGCAATTGCATCGCAAATTAATACAAATATATAAAAGCTAAACAGTTTCCGTCATCAAATATGCATGACTGTTTTGGTTGGTTGTGCGCCGAAGCGCGCGGACCATTCCCGTCATTTGAATTGACAAAAACGCGCGTCGGATAAAAATTGCAATCCAAAATTGTTTCTGAATAAACACGAAAAGTTACGTATAACGAAACGGCGCGTGTCGATGTGGCGCTGCCAGAAGAGGATGCGCCAGGGATAAAGTAAGAAAAATATGCCGTTGATCTCGAGGATTTGCGATGACTCCGATGATGGCGAATTTAAGAGCGGGAGCTCGGATTCCGCACGATCGCGGCGCAATCCCAGCATTTCGATTGTGATTTAACACGCGGGTCGGGTACAGTTGGTTTGTGAATTTAAGACGGCGGTATGAAACAACGTGTCGGGAGCAAATTTCGATGAGAAGTATGCTGTCGAGGGCGCAAATAAAATTATAATGACGGCGAAATGCGGTCCGAGCCGAAACCTGGCAGAAGAAAAACGACGGAACACTGGCTATTAACTAAACACGGCGACACGAAACAGGCGCGTCGACACATACATCAAGCTCTATCCTTGTGACGTGATTCCAAGAAAACGTATTGGAAAGCCTTTTACGCGAAGACTGTGCGATCGTTTATTTTCTCAGCAAATTGTTATCAAGCTTTTGCGCTTGGCAAATGGGAATATTTGTCATAATAATATTGCTTTGAGAACTAACGTTTAGAAAAAAATTATGTTACGTGCTCGTCTCTGCTTTTATATATATATATATATATATTCTTAATGCATACGCGTGACTGATGTTTTCAATGTTTTTAAATGGATACTGAGATATGGGATTATATTAATAGTGACAAATTATACTTTCAACGTTTTACATTTATTTTATGCGCCATTTTATTTCTGGCTGGTGTTTTTATGTTTATATCGTTTGTTTATTTTTTTTAAGTTCTATTTATTCCATTGTTTTTGTTTTTGCATTTCTATAATTCTATAACTGCGGTAATATCGAATTCTGATTAATAAAACATTGTATGGTGTTTTGACGTAGGTCAATATACTATGTACAAATGAATAGTTATTTGTAAATTGTTCTAATATTTAGAACTTGTTAAACTCAATAGAAATGTGTTAACATATTTTTCATTTTGCAGTTGGTATTTTTGAATATATGATAATTTTTCAGATTGTCAATGTTTAATTTATTAAAATTCACTTATACTAAGTTATACAACTCCATAAAGATGCAATAATCATAATTCCTATATTTCCATTAACTAAATGTGAAAATTATGATAATTTTGTTGCTATAATAGCTTGTATTTCTACTGATATAGGCATCATTTTTTATGTAAGCATGATATTCTCAATATATACTATCTTCAATAAAAGAAAACGTTTCTACATTTGTATCGCAGATTTTACGTAATACTAAATTAATATTGACAATAAAATAACAGATATATGATACTAAACTTCGAACCGCATTAAGAATATTGTAACTAATCAATATTCATAAATAAAAGCACATTTACTTATTATCAGTATATAAAAAATTTACTAAAATGTTAAACTAGAATAGAAATATAAAGCTGCAATCCAATAAATTACTAATAAGAGATACGATATATACAATACAGAATATTATATGAATATATTATAGACATATATATAAGATAATCTACAATTAAATATAATCAACATTTTGATAATTGTAATTGACATTCTTATATTATTTAATTACTTTGATTTATATACTTGTAATTGCATTTATTTAATAAATAAAATCGCAAAGTAGTTAATTAATTAAAAAATATTAAACTATTTCAATGATAATAATTAAAGTACATTGCTACGACAAGTATGTGTTAACTATGTGTCTTTCAAATCATTACACAAAGTTTATGACATCGAATTTCTAATTAAACTAATTAATGGGGAAATCGACTGGTCTTGTCTTTTGAACGAAATGAGGTTTAAGGTTCCTACTATAAATAAACTTAGAGAAATATCATGTTCTACTAGGAAAGCTATAAATTATCTTGTATTACTGATAATTACTCAAAAGTGTAAACTAATTAATTTAAAATAATCAAAAAGTATCTAAATTTATAATAATAATTAATAATATAATATAGTTTAATATATAAAATGAAATAACTTATTGTTAATTTATATTTCAATAATTTAATTAAGTAAAATTATTGCATTGCATAATATTTATTAATTTTATATAAATATTTAGAATAAACATGTCATAATTTTAATTATTGTCCCTATTCTTGACGCCTTAATGTATTTACAACAAACTAATATTCGTTCTGATTTGTAATAATCTATCCACTTTTAAATTTTGTATTTCTCTTTATTACACCAAATTTATAAAATAAAATTATAAGAATTATAATATGTGACTGTATACTAAAAAATGTGTTCTAAAAAAATTGTTTGAAGATATTTAAAACACTTATACGTTTTGTTATTGTTGTTATCTTTATTGGCTATAAGATCTTTGCGTCCTTGTACGTCATTAACCAAACATTTATAAGCGTTATTTTTGAAAAACATTTAAAACGTTCCATTTAGATATATGCAAACATTGGTATTAAAAAATATTTCCATAAATAGAAACGCTTGAAAAATATTTTTAGAATATACTCGTTTTTTACAATGTATGTCTAATATGTATGAAATGAATTAAAATTTTATTTATAATATAGATTTTATTTCTATTTATAATGCTCAAGAACAGTTTACAAAAAGTAATTTAGAATTAATAATCTGTTCGAATTCTTTAATACTATAATTATTAAAAATTATTATTACCATGTGCGTTTCAATTTTTTATTATAAATATGCAAGATTACCTTAATTACCTTTACCAAGATTACCTTAATAGTTAAATACAATATAACATATGACATTTCATAAAACATTATTGAATAAATTTAATAACACAAGTTTCTACCAATTAATTTAATACAAATCAATGATCATGTTTGTCACAATTGGCATGACCGAACTAATTAAACAAAATTTTACGGCACATAATTACATACTCCATATAATTTTTGCACGACTCACAATTATCTTTCTAATAAAATGACGGTGCTTCAATATAAAAAGATATCTGCCAGCAAAGGCCATATAAGCCAAAATGAGCGATGATAAATTGCGTGAAGACAAAATCTGACGAAAGACAGTGGCGCAAATAGAAACCTATGTAAAGGCATAACTTGAAATACTTAGTCCGTGGAAGAAGTATATCCGAGGGCGTGTATGCACTTGACGTCTTCTTCGTAACTGGCCCTGACTGATGGCGCCGGAAATAGCGAAACGTACCAAACGAATAAACGAACGAGAGCGTAAAGTATGGGATCAGGAGTCAAGCCGTCTGGGAATCCGCTAGCAATACGTGTTAATTGTGGGCAAATAAAATGACTTGATTGTTATATTTAAAAATGCCTGTCATTTTTCACATTGAGAACGACAGCGGAGAGCGCGTGTGCCGTTTAATAGTTCCGAATAGTTTGGAAGTAGCTGACAAAAGATGATCTAAATGCGGTACCAGTTCTACTTGGATTTGTGTCATGAAATGATGGCAGTTCTTTTGATGTTGTCAAATATAATTATAGGAACGGATGACGCGCAGAAATGCGCGGTGATTTAAGTTGGAAACGATTATCGCAATTACGAAACAAGATGTGGATTAGTTTATAAATATTAAACATTACGAAATGCGATTATTTGATATAAACTCACAACAAAATAAAGTGGAAAAGAAAACTTTCCAATTAAATTAATTCATTTTAAAGTTGTATACGCAATTATAATATGTAATTTTTCACCGTAATTATAAGACATGAATAAACAATGCAAATTATCGTTTAATGTTTATGACTGTCAATGATTCAACTTCAAAACAATGTTCAAATATCAAATACAATTTTCTAACATTTTTTTCTTTTACTCCACATACACGACGCTGGAAGCAAGCATCATTACTTTAGAATTGGTCAGCAGTGACACATTTTAATCCGAAGTCGGGTCCGGAGCAATAAATGCCGGCAGAGTACAACATCCGCTAATTTTCCATCAAGCTCGACTCATGTTTGATGTAATGTCCTTGTAAGTTATAAGTCTACGAACGACTTCGTAACGCCGTGAGAGCGTGTGTTACACGCACCGAAGTGGAAGGGCGTTAATGCAGTATTCTGGTATCGCGTAATTAATAACCGTAAAACTCGGCACTCCTTTTAGAAACATCGCTGTCGAGATCATGATTTTGCTCGACAATATTTATATTACTCGCAGCCACCTTTGATGTAATGCAATGTTTTCCCAGGATAGACTTTGGCCGTGTGTATATATATATTCCCCGTCAAATCACGCGCAACGCTTCTGCCTGCAAGTTCGTGTCGATGGACGATAGAATCATCGCAAAAATGTCGTACATTAATTGATTAGTTTAGATATACTGGACCGGTTCTGCGTTTCCTGTTTAAGGAAGCGAGAAACCATCAAGCTGAATATACCATGACATTTTTCATCGGAGGCAATGAAGTTTGTTTTTGTAGCCACTTGACTTCAGCCACGTTACTAACTTTGTAAATTATACTCAAGGTATCTTTCTTCAGTGTAATATATCAATCTAAATTAATTCAATCAAACAACGAATATAAAATGGAGATTTGACTAAATAAGATAAATGTTGTTTGCGTGGGCTTATAATTAAGAAATCTAGAGAAATTGGCGAATACGATATTGCACAATTTTTTCATGAATAATAAAGTGAAATATTTAGCGTATGAATTTGATCTAACGAAGTGAAGCGTTTGAACGTAGTAAGCAACCTAATTTATTTGTTCATAAAATTGATGGCAAACTATTAATGGTATATTGCGTTTTTGAAAACATTTTATGATATAATTATTTTTTGCATATATTTTTTATTTAATGTAACGTTGAGGTATAATATATTATATTAATGATATTTAGCTATAATATGATCAAAATGATGTATACTTTGCAATTCGCTCCAGTTTACTGATGTTAATTCAATTTGTATTAATATTGTATTAATTCAATTCAATATTTCATGAATTTAGTATATTTATTATTGGACAATTTTAATAAACGATATATAAAGTTTAATGTTACGTCGGCTGATATGTATATATAATATTTATGTATTTAATTTTACCTTACGTTTTAAAGTATTAAAAACAAATCTTAACTCATTGAAAAAATGTTTAAAATTGTATTACAAGTTGCATATTTTAATAATGTTAAGGACATATTATAATTGTGCTTATTGGTATTTAAGGCGTTATAAATATTTTATAATAATCTATTATAAAAATGTTTGTCCTATAAATAATATGGAATAAACATATACTGTACATTGACATTTAACACGTGTTAAATACAGCGCCATTTTATAAAGGAATACAAATATTAAGAACTATTACTCGTCGAATTGAATTTTCAATTAAAATGTTAATTAGACCAAAGGCTTTAATAAAGATTGCATTAATATAATAAATATAATCAAACTGTACTATATATTATAATAAAAGTTATCACTTATTTTCATGAAACGTTTAATAAATATTTCAAAATAATTAAAATAAAATTACTACAAAAACCTTATTATTACATTTTTAGTGTGCTTTTGATCTGAAACAACGATTTATTAATATTCAATTATTCACGTTCTTATAACCGAAATTAATAAAAATGATTTAAATCATTTAAATTTAATAATTCATTTTCTAGGTATTTCATATGATGTTCAAAATTATTGATTTATTTTAAGAGTGTTTAATTTCCCTATACATATTAGTAATATACTTATAGATATGAAAATGAATAGAATTCCCAGTATTATAAGCACAGAAAATTATTTAATTTTTCGTTACCATTAATGAATTGCTATTAAAATGCACTTAATTATAATATTTATTACATTAAATAATATAATAATTGGTTTCAGAAAATAACATTTAATAACACAAGTAGTGTTATTAACAAATTGGTTATATTTCAAATTTCAACAAAAATGAATGGATTAAGAAAAACCGCTAAAACCCTAAATAGATAAAGAGGTACACTTACTAACTATAACCATGTTTACTCCACGTATTTCAACATTAAGCACCCTTCTGTATCTTATACCAAAATATCAAAACACAAAATCTGAATCCACATTTCTTAAATTAGCGTTACACCATCGTACCTTGTATATCAAAACCTCGAATCGCAAGTAAGGAGAGACTACGCAGAAATAAAACTATGGAAATGAAAAAATATACGCAAATCACCGTTACTATTAATAAACCAACACGAATTAATTGCATGTAATGTTATTTATTCCGCGAATAAAACATATTATTTATACAGTCCGCGTGCATTATTATCAAGATCGGGCTTCCGAATGTTATGTTCAATCAATTTGAACGGCCAGTAAAATCTAATGAAATTTTTATGGCTTAATAAATGGAACGAAATGTGTACCGATGCTGATATGAATTCAACGGCGCGTGAAATTTTCCAAACACATACGCGCGCGCGTGCACGAGCACACACGCGGTTAGCCTAAATTGCAGCTTCGTTATGCCTACAAAATTATCCTTCGTTCCGCGATCGCCTTCATCAAAAGCCCACAAATTTGGCATGGTTTCAGTCAGTCGAGTTACACGCGTATTCGTACTAATCATACCGAGCTCGGCCGACTTTGAGCGTTCCCCGCGCTGGCGACCGCTCGTAATTGGCAGTGTCGAATGAAGAAAAAAATCTGGTCCGAAATTAACGATGGCGAATAGATCGGAAATGCGCCATGAAATAAACTGCGGAGAGTTCGAGGAACGAAAACGGGAGAAAGAGGACTAGAGGGTGCGAGCGAGAAGGATGGAATGATAGAGATGGGGAGTGAGAGAGGGAGAGAGAAAGGACGAGTGGTGCTCGAGCAAAACTGCGCGGAGAAAGAGAGCCGGAGCGTGGAGTCTTTGTTTGTTGTTCGCTCCAATTACCTCAAACCCGGTAGCTTCATAATTAACTCCCACTCATTTAACAAACTTTACTTTTAATGTTTTAAAAATAGTAATTAGCAGCGGCGGGAAGAGACTTGAAGGGGAGCAGAAGCGTGCGGGGATCAGACGAATGAAACGCTTAACGGGGCGGGAGGGGAATGAGAATACGCGGGGTAGCGCACGACGAAGAAGGTTTAGCCGAAGGGTGTTGTGGGGGTGTAATTAACTATCATGCAACCCCCTTCCCACGCTATAACGGTGTAGCAAGGAGGTAATTGGACCGGAGTCTTATACGCGTGGAGAGATGGCAAGAATAGGGCAGCGATAACTTGGTGGGGGAAAGAGTGACGCGAGGGGCGGATGGATAAAGGGTTGCTTAAAATTGCACACCGTGCTGCATTATGGAATCTCTGACGAGCTTCCAGGGAACGATCGTCGCATGGCAGTATGGAAATCCATTAACCCTCTTCAGTCGCGAATTAATTGCAATCGTCTAAGGGCGAGTCCTTTGAGGGGATAACTCAAGTGAAGGCAAGTATCTTTTTCATAATAGAATTGGATTTAGCCGAACGCAGCTAAAAAGCTCGTCGGAATATGAAAAACTTGGAGTATAGTGAGAAGAATGTTACGCGTGCCTTCAAAGACGGACGAATGATCGTCGTGGAAGAGACCTTTGTAAGTATTGCTGTATTGAACTAATTATTCTTTATGCGTATCGCTGACTGAATAGAAATAAGGCTACTGCGATACTAAACCCTAAACAGAATACATCGGAGTACAATACTTTCAAGATAAAAGTACCAACGGTGGAAGTAGGGAGGAAGGTGTTCCAACGTGATCTATTCAATTTTATTATGAAATTTTGGTAGACAGAAGTAAAGGTACACGGCATTAAAGAACCTTTTAAAGATGTTAAGATGCTGGATGCGGTGATATAAGAGGACGGATGTGATAAGGATGTGAGTTTACTGGTTAAATGGTCCTCGCCAAGTTAGGATATTTGTAGGAAAGCTTCAGTTGACCATTATATATATATACCCATGTAGAAAAAAACAAACGGCCCAAGCTTGGCCCAACACTGTCGAAGATTGGCCGACCGTTAGTTGCCAATGATGGCCCATCGTCGGGATGAAACGCCAATTACCTCTGGCC
>JABFQC010003679.1:0-13701 GCA_022817085.1 Psilanteris sp. ZL-2020 | reverse complement strand
AGATTGAAGTACAGTTTAAAATAAATTCGAATTGTTATTTTATTCGTAATGCTATTATATAAAATGTGCAAAATTTATTTATAGACGTACTTGTCGTAATTCTTTACAGGGCATCGAATTTTGACAACCGGTGTTCCTTGGAATATAACTGCAGTACCTCCTATTTCCAAGTCTACACTTTTATTCGGGTTTTCCTGAGTGAAATTTGAATTTTGACTCAAAATGACTGGTCGAACGTTTGTTCCAATTTCACTACAAGGCGTTGTGTTGCAGGATTTCTTTGAGCTCGGTTTGTGTGTCGGACAGTCTCTTTCCGGGCGTTGTTGCTTTATACCTTGAGCCATAACTTGTTCGCAAATAACATCTCTCGTTTTCACTCCTCCACCACAGGATTTTGTACACTATATTTATTTTGACAAAACACAATGTTAAAGAAATACCTTTAATGTAATACAGCAGCTTGCTTTCTTAATGAACGAAAATCTAATTTTCAACATTCATGCAAATTAGTCATCAAGTATGAGATATCCTTTTCAATGCCGATTTAAGATTCGCTTGCTTGCGTTACATCAATTCAAATAAAACGTTATACAATATAATAAAAAAATACACACTCAGAGAAAAAAATAGTATATTCAGTAAATTTAACTGAGTTTTCAGTAATGCATAGCCATGACTGAAAATAATTAGTAGGTCCAATTGAAAAGATTAGACATTTTTATAGAGTATGGCAGTCAATTATTTATTTATTTATTTTTACCAATATCACGGACGCAAGGCCCAATTACAAATTATTGAGAGAATTTAACAATAATCTTTCTCCAGAATTTTTTTCAAAATTTTCTCACCAAGAAAAATCATAAGAAAAACATTATGATACATGCATTAACAAAATAAGTCAATTTTATTGAATATTTCAATTGTTTCAGTTAAAAATGTCAGTTTTGGCTGCATTACAACTTAAAATTATAGTTATTTTAACCAAAACTGAATCTCACAGTTAATTTAACTGAATTTGACGGTTACGGTACTGGTTTAACTAAACTTATCATTAGATCTTACTAAGTAATTTTTTCTCAGTGCACATTTGTGAAGTTCAGATACAAAATAACGTGGTTCTTACTTTGGACCATTTGCCCGTCTGCCATTTGACAGGACAATCCCAAACATTACAGTATTGTCTATCTACTGGCGGAGGTTGCGGGCACATATGATTCGGCACAACGACAGTATTGGTTACACCACGCGTGACCTCGTGGATACAGGTGACGTCGCGCGTCTGAATTCCAAGTCCGCAGGGGCTCATGCAAGGCGAGAAGTCACTGGTATTCCACCTGCAGAAAGTGAAGTAGATCATTCAATTTTAATATGGCTCTCAAACAAAGAATACACGCAGCTAAAAGGAACGAATGCTGTAATACTAGTCATGTCGGGGCACTCAAATTTTCTGCTTTACGACTAAATCATGAGACGAGACAATGTAACGTCGTGACCTGAAATCTACAATGTTTTATTCGCGTTTGCGATTGAAACCTAGTCTTATTTGCATTTGCGTGTATTATTAAGCACGTCTATTAAATATTTCAAGCTTCTGTTGCAGAAATGATACAATTTTTCGTATCACACGCGAGCAGTTTAGCTTGGTCGCAAGGAAATAGCTTTTGGTTTGCTTTTTTAGAAATATGCAATGTACAATTTGCTTTGTGCTCGCATAATGAGAAAGTATTGTTTACAATAGTAACGCGTGGTAATAGAAGCAACTTTTGACAAAGTAAATCGAAAACAATATGCAAATCTCAATTTATTATGCGCCGTTCTCTCAAATAAAACATCGGTTTTGCGGTGCATAAGATGGTAAATATTAAATCTTAGGTGAATTTAATACATAATTTTAATTACATGAAAATATGTTATTGAGTCATCAGTTTATGGTATTACATGCATAGCGTTGTGTAATTCATATATAGTATGAAAGACTAATAATTTAACCTATATATATATATATGGAATATATGATATTCATATATATATGAATTCATATTCAATAATTGTATTTAATTCAAAATCTTATTTGATTAGTTAAAATGTGAATAATGAATACTGAATACAAATTATATTATAATTTAGAATTAGAATGCGCGTTTAAAAATAGAATACATAAGATATAAATTGGACTAATTATTGTTGATTTGACTGCATGAACAAAATCGAATTACAAACTAAAGCGAAAATTGTCAATCTATTTGAACATTCCAATCAAGTTTTGGAAAATTTATATTACTACCAATTATGTACATAATGCATTGACGAAATTTATACAAATATAAATAATTAAAAGTTAAATTAAATCATAATTTAAAATTAATTTTTGTTTATGATCAGGCTAATAATTTTTTATTTAAGTAAAGCATCAAAAATAAATTTAATTTATATTTGTATCAAGAAGAAACATAGGTTTAAATATTATATTTATAATATATGGAAACGATCAGTATTACTATATATAATTTTTGAAAAATATACCTTGGAGGACAGGGGTAGTCGTTGCACGTTTTTATTCTAGATTCAGGTTTCGTGTCCGATGAACACAGATACGGTGATGTTGATTTTCCAGTGTCATCACGTACACAAGCTATTATTAAATCTTGTATTCCTAAAATAATGATTATCACTATTGGTTTCATACTATAAAATTGATCTCGATGATTATTAATTTCGTGTTCAAATCAACTAGCATAAGAATTTCAAATTTTATATAATTATTTAATCAGCAGTTAAAGTAGAAGCAGCAGATGCAAATTTTGTACTAAATAATAATGATTCAATTAAAAATCAACTGTTACAAACCTAATTGTTTTCATAATTTTTTTATATTTGTATGAATATAAATTATAAAACTGTAAACAAATGAAATAGTTAAAACATTGAATTGAAATTCGTCTGGCATTAATTGTTTTGCCATAAAAAGTATTCATCTTCTGTAATGAAATATTTAAAAAATCAATATTTATTTTGCAAATGTATATATTACTAGATTGTACGAATTATTAATCTCATCATTTATAATTAAATATATTGTAATAAATCGATAAGGTGTTCATTAATAACATTTAATTTTATATATTAATTTATTAATTTTGGTTCATTACTTTGTAGATAGAGCTTATACAAAATATATCGTATTTATTACGTTTGAATATTTATTAAAGCTTATGTGGAGATAGTCTTCCATGTAAGCTGTATTTTATTTAAATTAATAAGTTTAATTTAACATTTTTAGCTACGTAAATAATTATTCATATATATATATATATATACATATGCAAATATCTACACTGAGAAAAAAAATATTATAAAAGTTACTATTTATATAATAATTTGAGGACAAGTGTGCAAATATAGTGATTTATATAATAGAAGAAAAGTAAATTTAATCAATATGCTCTATTTTCGACTATTTTATATGACAAAATTCACTATATTTACGCACTTATCCTCAGTTTATTATATAAATAGTAACTTTTATTATATTTTTTATACGTGTATGTATGCGATTGTTGATTTTATTAAGCGGAATAGCATAATGTGAGTAACGTTTATGCGTAACCATCATAAGATAATTATTTGTACAAAATACTTGTAAATTTAAACACGAAACTTACAATTAATATTAATATATATATAAATAAGAAACAACAGACAATTAGCAATCGGACTCTCGTTCGATCAAAGGAAATAATTTGTTGAAACTAAAATAGTTATTATCAAGGCGATCGAACAATACAAATAAGTTACATTCATAATTTACCTCCTAAACACGTTGCACTGCAATCTGTATAACCCATTTCCTTCCACGAATACGTCGTATGTACGGCAGTACCCGGTGCGACTTTAACACTGCTTTCGTAGTTTCCTGGACCCGAAAAACTCGACGATGATCTATAAGGGTCAGTTAAACTGGACTCCGCATACCCGCTATCTCCGACAGTATCGATTCTATACGAGAGACTGTTGCCGGAAAAACTACAAGGCTTCATTACGCATTTCTCTGCTTCGACTGGTTTTGGCCCAGAACATTGTCTGTCCGGCAGTTCTGCGGTTGTTCTACTAAATTCCAAAAATATTTTACAATGAACTTCCCGGTGTCTTATACCTTCTCCACACGTTACACTGCACGGCGACCATTCTTCCGCGATGTAACTAAAATTTGATAAAATTTGCTCTTGCATTAATCAGTTTAAACATTGTCTAATTTAAATTAAACGAAAGAATTTTCCCGAGTCAGAATTTTAAGCCTCTTTTCAACTTCGAATTAAATATTCTTCCCTTTCCTTTTGCGTAATATGTATATATTTAATTATATTTAAGAATTATATAAGAATATTTATATATTTAATTATATTCGAGAATATAACATTCAAAGTGAAAACGATACGCTTAAAAGTATTAGTGAAAATAATTTGAGACTCCTTTAAACCTCGAAACGCATGAAAATGGAAATTTCCGCATTTTTCGAGGTTGAAAGAAGACTAAAATAATACAAATTTCTGCGTTTTTTCGAGGTTCAACGGAGGCTTAAAATTTTGACTCGGATTCTTGTACTAGCATAGAAATGTATGAATAGGTTGCGTTCGAAGATTTAAAAATATCTTCTTTTTATCTGTTATCACTGGAAGATGAATGATGACGAATTATATTTGACACGAATTGTTATATGATTGATAAATATTTTTAAGCAAAATAATTTATATTTATTTTGCAAACAATTTATTGTTATTATTATAGGCATTCGAATAGTCAGCAAGAAATATTTACAAAGGATCACGTATGACGCGTGCATTTATTAGATTAACAATATTAAATATGCATTTGGTTAAAACACATTCGACTTTGGTTGAATATTATGTTATATAAGAAAAATAATCGTGAAATAAAATATAGCAAATGAGTAATTCAATGAAATATTTAATTTTCGGCCGAAAGTCGTATATTTGTTAATTAGCGACAGAATCTAGTTAGTTAAGATCAAACAATATACGGGTAAAAAAATAAAATTTGTATGATATATACATATGTAAATTTCTATATTACGAGTGCGTAAAATCAGTATACAGCAGAGTCAGGACTAGTTCGCATGAACTCTATCTCCAGCTGCCTTTGTAAATTTAATGGTTAATTCATTGTACATTTAGTTATCCTTCAACGATATTTTCGTACACGTTGTTCTTGTCTTTTTGGTTTTTGGAGATGCGCTTCATAATAAATTAATCTTTAATTAAAACTATAAACATTGTAAATGGCGCATTTGAAATTTAATGTTTTTATTTAATTATATTTGTATGCGTTAGAACATAAGGGAATTATTCTATTATATACTCATATTTCGAAAATTTGATATATATATTTATATTTATGTTAAAAAAGGATTATGGTTTTTGATGTGATTTATACAGTTTGGGAATATAAGGCCATTTGTTAAAATTAGCGAGGATTAGAATCTCTATCGTATTTATTGTATTAACAATTTTTTTATTGAAAAAACATTCTGCAATTCACATGAATGTAATTTAGTTCTTTTAAAAGCATATAAAATACGATAAAACGATATTGCTTAAGACTTTTTAATCGCTTTGTATTGTTAATGATTTCTTAATTTATTATAGAATGAGATTTAATATAACGTTCTTAATGTAACAAAATTAAAAAATTATAAATTATTATAATTATTATTGTAAAGATACAAATTATTTAATTAATTAAAGTTTCAGTTTTGAAAATCTCATATTTATTGCTTGCAAATACAATATTTTAATTTTTGAACGGTGGTTGAGTGATTGAATTTAAATGAATTTGAATGATTAAAAAGTTATGGAAAAAATTACATCCAATTTTGGTTATTGATTGTAAAATTCAAGGCCGTTTGAATACGTGTATACCAAAAAGTTATACCATAATTTACATAAGCAGAAATGTACATATATAAAATAAAATAGTTAACTTGTACAATATGTTTATTAAACTACACGTGAAAATACTTCATAGTACTCATAATACACGTTGAAAACAAATCGTGTGAAATGAGTTTGAATATAAATTTTAAATCGAACATTTAAACTGATATCAGTATTCCGCATTATAGTCCAATTAAAATTGTCCTCCGATTGATTTTCACCTATAATAAAAAAAAAAAAATAATCTCCTATTGCCAATTGAGTTTTTCGTGTTAGGATTAGATTAAGTGGCACTTTACTTGCATCGATTTATTGATTGTTTATAATCAACGCTCGGCTCAGATTGTTTAACGCGAAACACCGCTTACGTTTTGTTTTTATACTCACACGAAAACGTGAATACATTTGTCGTGAATAAATGCGCTGGGTTTAAATTGTTTGTAAAGAAATAAAATTGTATAAATGATATATTTAAAACTAAATAAATTGAGTGGAATAATTAATTTGAATGTAGCGCATATTTAATAATGAAACTAAAAAATACAGCGTCAACTATATTATCAACTCAGAATTAAACATAAGCACATATAATAAAATTATTTAAACATTTGTTTAACAAACGTATATCATATATATTTTAATTTTAATTCCCGTTAAAATTGATTACCTTATTTTCTTATTACGCATTCGTAATTGATATTAATGAATATAATACCAACGTTGTAATAATAGTACATAATGAATGTATTGCATTACACTTAAAAACTTGTAATTACAATTGCGATCGAGTTCGTTATTATTATTGTTAATTTTAAAAACTAACAGTTCGTGTGACCGCAATTGAATTATTTTGAAACGAAATACTTGTTACTTTGATATGTTTAACAGATAAAAATAAATTAGAGTGATATAAAGCGAAGGTACTTACGTTGATTCAGAAGGTATTGGTTGATCTATCAATTTTTCCGGAATCGGAGGTGCCGGATACGATTGCATCAGTGGTTGCGTTATCTCTTCATCTTTGGCACAAATCAAATTGATTACTTTTTGCACGCAGTGCAGTTTTCATTTAATTAAATGGATATTTCGTATAAGACGCGTCGTATTTGTATGTACACTTTTCTTAATAGAATTGGCAGAATGAAGGTACTGTTTCTATATATATAAATCTAAACTTGACGTCGATTACTATGAACTTTATTTACTATTAATTTTTATAATTAGATTTTTCGTGGTACAAAAGAAAACATTGCTTCGGGTTTCGGATGAAGTAAAACCAAAGCAAATATTGATTTCACAGTCGCGCGATCAAAGTATATACATTTCGAAATGCAAGTTTCATAATAAAAGCTCTTAAAATGTTTAACAATTTTGAAATAAATTCATTTCATTCGTTTAATTAATTCACCGACTTGGAAAGTAACGCAAAGAAATCGAACTTAATATATAAAGTTAATGAGAAAGAAAATTGTTGCGCGACTTGTATCCGATAACAATGCGTGATTGTGAATGTTAGGATTTGATGCACGACTTACAGTGAGAACATGGCAGGTTCGTCTTGCAGTCTTGTTCGGTGTGAGGCCGTTCAGCGAGATCACAATTATTGGACAGTTGACCGGTACCATCGCGACATTCAATTGTTCGCGTACGGATGCCATTTCCGCAAGACGTCGTGCACTGCAATGACCATGCAACACAATAAAAATATATTTAATTAGATTGCATTGGACTCTGTTTATAAACTTATTTGAATATATTTCGCGTCAACTATTTTACGTTATTTTACCATTTCGGTCTCATTTTCTACCAAAAAAAGACGATTTCTAACTTTATTATTAAGTTATATTGCATAACTTGCGAACAAATTACATAGAATTTCACCGATTCAACAGAGCAAAATTTGAATAAAAACACCGCGATAACCATCATAGCAATAATATCTGTCTCGCGTCAAATATTGCGGAAAAGAAGTTGCAAGCGAGAGAACAAAGTTCATGTGTACAACGACGTTTCATTAAGAGTATTTGTGACCAAAAATGGCCATTTTTGTAGAAACTCTCAATGTTAATTTATCCATTAGAATAATTATACCGCGCTATCATTAATCAGAATGCACGAGCGAAACGCGCGCTTCCTCGCAAATGCGCCGTATTGCCGTTTCGTTCGTGTTTTTTTTAGGATTTCGTTTCTGTTTTTATTCGTCGAGTTCCGTTACGGAAACGACTTGCAGCAACAAAGAAGTCTGCCGCAGCGGTAGACGAATGAATTTTCTGGTCTCAATAGTTGCCGTCGTTCCGCATGTACGTGCTATAAAAAGTATAAATAAATACATACTCGGATAGCCATGCGTTTATGCGGTTCTTGCGGAATTGCAAGGATTCTTTGATTCCGTATGTTGGTTTGCTATTTGTACGTACACGTGCATACGATATTCGGCTTGTATTGATAGACGTCTGGCATCCAGCTGCGACAGTTGACGAGGACGTTACTTTCCCGACGCGGACAATTGTTCAAATTATATAACCTTTTTTTGCTCAAAATGTCAACCGTAATTTAATGCCGCGCTTATATATGTATATATATATATTTATATCATAATTCGTGCGACGCATTTTATTGGCGAGGTAAGAATGAAATCGAGTTGCCTGTCTAAAACAAAACAAAACCTACGACAAGTCGCTTCGCTCCGAGTTAAAATTTCGAAACAATATTATAGTATATATGGATGAAAAGTACATAAGACTATAAGCCGTAAGTCATTCAAAAGTTATCGGACAAAAGTGGAAAAACAAAGCAAATTCGCGCACTCTTTTTGCAACATTTCTGAAGCACAAAGTTTTTGTTCCTGTTGGTGGCACCTTCCCAATGTTAAACGACAACTTTTTTCGCGCCGTATTTTTTTCCTCTCGGCGACAATGTTTTCTCTACCTGGGCGTATGTATCACGACGAATTGCGCCGTGCATGCATCTTAACTTAACTTAACAAGCAGTATACGCTTTACAAAACGTATCTTTAACGGAGCCTGCTTGTGATGAATGAGCTTTACATGTAACAGTACCACGCTTTTTTGTCACAATTATGCCAAATAGTGCGACGAATGACATTGTTTCTTTTTAACTCTTAACTCTGTCCAAAATGCGTAGACATTCCAATAAATAACACGTTTAGAAGTTTCATGTAATTATTACCGAGCCTTTTATTACTATTAAAAGTACGCTATAAAAATTATACGAAACAATAAAAATAGCAGTAGTATAAATATTATTATTTATAGTATGGTTTTGGCTGTAATTTGATAGTTTGATGGGGAAATTCGCAGTTCTATTATTGACACTAAAATATATATATATATATATATAGATATTACGTGAAACGTATATATTTTTTATTCGCTTTTATAGAATTTACTCGCAATATTTTACAGCTTTATTTATTGATGTAATTTTCTTAATAGCTGCTTTTATATACATTTTATGTAAATAACTTAATGTTACATTACGCTACATATGATTGTCGTTAAAATCAATGTAATTAAAAATTAAAAAATAATACTTAAGCAATTGTTTCGAGCACACACACGTATTTTTAACTTAAAATTTTGTATTATTTTGAAATATAACTTATTTATAAAGCTTCATATTTAAACGCCAATACTGTAAAATTTTACGTTTTAAATGTATTTCACTGTATTTCCAATGCAATTTTGATTTTAAACAATTTATATATACTATGTAATAATTCAGCTCAATATGAAATGATATTTACATAAAATTTATATCAATTGCTTACATGATGAGTTAATAAAGTTACTAGGACATTAATCCAAATTGTTAGGATAAACTACTTACAAATATATAGTCCAATTAATTTTGATATATTGGATTTTTGTTTCAAATTTATGTGTAAAACAATCTCAAAACCCTCTATTAATTCAAATGAAATTGGATTTGTTGATATAGGCGATTATTCAACATTGAATCATTTATTTGAAGCGATTTAATAATTGTTACTATTTTTCAGGTCCTTTTCCTGACCTGAAAAAATAATACTCTTAGTATAGTATAAGGGCTTGCACACTTTACTTCAATATTTGTTCGGATTCTTTTGTGCAATAATGGATGGTTGATCGAATTGAAGAACAATAAGTTATTATATGCGCTTTAAAATGGATGCTGTATTGAAGCAAAATATTTGGTAAGACAATACGGAGATTAAATGAAAAAAAAATTAATACTGTAACATTGATAAAATTATTCTTTTAAAATATTATTTTAAATATTATTTTTGTACTAAATTAATTACCGCTTATACAATTTATATTAAAACATGTTTTGGAAATGCTAATTTATTGCCTATATATAATTACATTAATGATGCATATACATTATAATGTACATATTTATAAATTATACATACATATATATAATGCCAAAACTGTTATATTTGAGAACACATTCAATGGTGCAAGAATTACCAATCCTTTTTTTAAATATATACCGAAACTTTCATACGAGGTCCTAGGGGCTCAATGACATTTTTGATAAGTGTCGAAAGCAAATATAATTTTTTTGATTAATTAAAAATATAAATGAATATTCATTTATTCGATAAAAACTAAATAAATAAAGGATTATATCACTTAATTGTTTCAGTGAATTATTTTATTCTTCATATCTCAATTCAAATATATATATATATATATATATTTAAGTCATATACTTATTAAAACTGTTACATGTTTTGCTGATAAAATAAAATAATTTATTAATAATTGTTAAGCATTCATGACTTGAATACCTATACAAATTTTATTTAGATCAATGTTTATATTGAATTATTATTTTATTACATCTACTCATTAAAAATAATTTATGCTAAAATTAAATTAACGTGCATTAAATAATAATATGTTTATTGTTGCTTATTATAATTTAAATTATACATATAAAATATAAAATGCAATACATATACAATATAATTTGTGAATTAATTAAAGTTATTTTTTTACGGATATAATGGTTTCTGAAGTATTAGACTGTAAAATTTCAAAGAGAAAATTATTGATTTTATTTTGTTAACATAGGCGAATTATAATTGACTAATAATAATCTTGTAATATATATTATTTGAATTAGTTATGCTTTTACATAATACAATGAAACAATAATTGAATAGTGAAAATTGAATAATGATTTTAGAATATTCTCAAATAGTCAATCATTTCTCTAGATAATCAACAGGAACCCAACTACGTGTCTAGTTGAAATTTATACGTATATATATGCACTTTTGTGCGAAATTCTGATTGTTGAACGCGTAACCTTAAATTGTTATGCATTGAGATATTATAATAATCTGCTGTTATAAATCATAAGCAATGCATAGATATACCGAATCATAATTCAAGTGCAACTATATGACTCGAATGAAGCTATAAATAAGAATAATTTAATTTAGAAAGAAACAAAAGCCGGCTATCATATGTTATTAATTGCCGCAGCCATACAATAAGAGTTTAATGTCATGAAAAATCCAGACAAATGGCACTCAATAATTGTTGTCACTAATCTTCTATCAATTACTTATATATGAACGTATTTGAGATTGTAATATTAATAATCAAATTCTCTTGACAGTTTCGATTTAGTAATTCTGACATATAAATTAAAGTTTATAACGTCATAAAGGAAAGGAAATTCATTGTGTTATTTTGCAAACTACGCGCATATTATAAAATAACTTGCAATCATATTAACGTCGTCGTAGTTAGTCAATGCATTTTTAACGCTTGTGTTCAAAAGCCGATTTTCTTTAAGTATATAAAAACTTTGTTAATTGTGTTCCCTTTAAAATCAAAAAAATCTTTAACATTGAAAAAGTCTTTCTTTGTTGCGTTAAACTGACGAATGTTTAGCTTACAATAAAAACTTTAACTTAAAACAACGTACAGTATAAGAATATTAAAAAAAAACCCGATAAGAATTTTAATGCAGACGCATATATATAATCTTATTGATCGATAACGAATAAAACTACTTCAGTCAACGTTTAATTGTGTCGAAAGTTAAACCGCACTGTTGAATTTTATTTGACTTTATTTTGTAACCAACTCGCTAATTCCTTCAATATTTTGATTTGTTATTTGCAAATATAATATCAAACAACCTTTTATAAGATATATGGCACGTTGACTCGAAATCGAGAACTTCGAAGTTGTTGACAAATTATGAATGTAATTTTAAAGTATAGTTTCCATTAAGAAAATAATTGTCGTTTTATCATAATGACGAACGTTGTTTTATTCCGCTTTATAAGATTCTTTATATAATCATTCTAATTTAAATCCACTTTACGTAACTAACCCCTATATAGTACACTCTTGTAAATAGCATGTCTTATGTATAACCTGTATAAATCGCTTTGATGGTATTTTTGGAAATAAGGCTTAATACAATTGATTGATTTTACTAATAATAGTTTGGAGCGTACACCGGCAAAGATGGTTCGGGGTTTATAAAATTTTTGCAAACGAGCTGGAATGTTTTTTTTTCTTGTTTGTTTATCCCCGCATTTCTGTCGGGACCCGCAAAGCGAAAATTCTTACAAGTAATATTTTACTTAGAGGCCTGAACAGTATGGGCAAAGCCTCTCCCCTGCTGCTCCACATCATCAAAGAATTTTGTGCTTGAAAATCAATTTCTGTCTTCCGGCTTTTATTCAGCCTTCAAACCGACGAAATCATTAGCCTTCTGTGTAGTCTACACTAGAGTGCTCTATAGAAAGCTGCCGAATATATAAGAATGGTATCCTGCAATAGAAAGCTTTATACGTCGATCAGAAGTAGCGAAACATCGTAAATTATAACTCTACGACATGCTCATCCCAGTTGTAAATTTTCACTTGCGCTTTTTTCTCTATTGATGGGGAAATGGATAATCTTTCATCGACTAAATGTAAACTTATAGCATTCGTTCGTTATCAATATACTATACTAACAGAAATTATATTAAACAAATTACACTGAAAAAAATGGACTGTTGCTTTAACAGTCCGCACTGTACAGTATGGACTGGAAAAAATAGATGTCTGACAAAAAGTAATAGACCTTTAAAAATAAAACAAAAGAAGTCTGGACTATTGCTACAACATGCCAAATGATTAATTTTTCATTTTTTGAGAATAATATTAATAAGTAAAATAAAATAACACATACGAAAATTAATTCATAACCTTAAAATGTCAGACTGTTGGTGGAACAATCTAGTTTGTTAATCCAACAGTTAATTTTTTTCAATGTACAATATATGTAGTATATGTGGAATATTTTTCTTCTCATCATACACTGTAAAAATCATGTTGTACCAGAAACAACCAAACTTGTAACTAAAACTATATAATATTGTATAAACTTGACTATTTAATGTAGTAATATTCTTCATCAATCAGCATCCACGATTTCTTACTATTCATATTGTAAAATTCAGTTTTACACTATTGAAATTGATTAACTGGATGGGAATATTGAATATTTTAATATTTTCTTATATTATGTTGTAATTTTTACCAGCTTTGCCGATTATCCCACTTTTATTATTCGAACGACGAATTCTTGAATATATTTTTTCTTATCGCAGGAGTTTAATTAAATTAATTTTATCAATGCTTGTAGTGATTTAATACATTGAGAATATAAAATTGTAAGGGGAACTATGCACATCGTTAGTCCTACAGTTTCACATTGTATAAGTC
>JABFQC010003678.1:0-13706 GCA_022817085.1 Psilanteris sp. ZL-2020 | reverse complement strand
CTATTGTGTTATTAACCCTAGTAGGATTTCGTACACATGCAAATCAATTGTATTGGATAAAAATTAATAATCTCATCATCTTGTTTTAATCGTTGAAAAATTATTTCTTCAGTCTTTCCTTCTTATAATGTTATATTCTGTAAACGTTAAAAATGTTTATGTAATTTTATTAAAATTTACTAGAATTCTAATTTCTTTATATGAACATATAAAGTGGAATTTAAAACTAACTGTTTTAAGTGCAATTAACCAAATTCTAAACAAATATAAATATTTATTTTAATGAATATTATATAATTGTAATAAAATTGTATTTGAATTGTAATTGATATTAAGAAATTGATAAACAATAAGTATCTTTATAAGAAGTTAATTTGTTACTTAAGGTTACCTCGATTAATACCGTACATTTTATTATTTTGATAGAAATAAGTTTATTTATTTGAAACCCTTTGGTTTATAATTATATCAATAAAGCAAATGAAATAAAAAAATAACCATTATTATAAGAAATATCGATATAAAGAGAACAAATTTTTGTAAGCTTAAGCGAAGACAAACATGATTTACATGTAATAATTAAAATACATTCAATGTATTTAACACTCAACATTCTTTTCACACCATACTATTTTTACAGTCAATTTTGTTTAATAGTACATATAATTATTGTGAATATTAATCTTTGAATTTATTCCAGATGATTAATTTGTAATACATTCTTTAATTTAAACGTGTTTATTTAATAATGCATAATTACATATAATAATTCATGAAATATTGCTATATATATACATGTACTATATATTTAATTTAAACATATTGTTCAATTAAAACAATGAAAAATAGACTTATTGTATAATATGAACAATTGTGTAAAATAACAATTAAAACAGTCTGCACATTTGTTAACAGTTATTTATTTTTTATTTTATCATGATTACAATTAAAGTATAATAATATAAAATTAAAATTAATGCAGCTATCAGTTTATAAAATTCTTTAATTGTTTTTAAAACTTACACAATATATATATTGTATAAATATATTTAAGATTACGTATAAATATGAAGTCCCTTATTAACATTATTTATGATTGCCTCGAAAAGAACACTTTGTAACCGAAACTTTCTATTAAAAAAAATTAATTTGGATTAAGAAAATTAAAGATTCGCGTGCAGTAATAAATCAACTTATACGAAAAATGCACACCAATTTACTGCCAGTTAAAATGTCAGATTAACCGAAAAAACTGCATTATTAATATTTAATACCCAGAAATTGAAATTCTTTTATCATATATAATTTTATAATTTAATAGAACACCTCGTACCGGTTTATGTTATATTATATCATAATTATTTATTTCAATAAAATAATTACTAATGATATTTGTTTATTTTTTTCAGTCCATCTTGTTTTCTGCTGTTGGGTGTCTATTTCACTTAATCGCTGGAAGTATAATTGTTCACAACTGGCGCAAACTTTTTGGCGAATATATATATATACAAAATAATGCAATATATCCAAGCAAGCAGTACATGGACATGCTAATATCCGGGGCAGTTTTCACTTTCATTAACTCGGCAGTGTTTGCTTTTGACGTTTTCGTGACGTTCAAATATTCTTCGTAAATGCTAATGTAATACTAATTAGCATGCTTTCACATTATCGAAAGTTTGTAATTGTCAATAATCGATGTTGCACAATTAACACACCATGCGCGGCATTGATAATTAAAACGATTGAGATCTACATTGGATTAACCAATATTTAACGACGGCCATCGCTTCAGATTCATCAAATTTTTATAAATTGTACATTCAGCTGAAATCACATAAATTCACTGACTTCTTTTTATTTCACAAACTCAGATTCAGTTTCAATAGTTTATTATATAAAGGAATTGAAGATTCGCTGCGTTGATATAATTATTGATATTGCAAATTTATTTTTATAAGAAAGTATTCGTTTCTGAAGTTGTTTTGGAGCCTGCGTTAAGGCTTTTTGGATAAAAATATTAATAAGAGTTCGTGGATATATCCAATGCATATATTTAAGAGCATTTTAAAGTATATTTCAACATTGCTGTGGAAGTAAATTTATACGTCGTGCCTTCGCAACATGCAAGCCATGCCTACCAAATTAACGATCGAACAATTTGTTTAATACTGGTACGTTATTGCTGTTCATGGTCAGATTATTTGTTTATAACGATTTTTTTCAATTCAATTGTATGCTAATGAAATAACGAATTCTCGTTTTGTAAAATGGAAATAATTAGTTGAGTAATGCTCAGGCAACTTTTACTTCTTCAAATTTTGTTTATCTGATCACTCATCTTGCCTTATTCAAAATTTACTGATCTTATCTTTGTAAATATGTTTTAGATTCCCCAAAATAAAATATCTGAAATTGTGTTTAATTCCATGACGGTTATGACGTTCAAAATCATATTAATTAAGTATTTTTATTACTTCAATTCTTCTAGGCAGATGAATAATTACAAAAATGCATAATAGAATTGAAATCGAACACCAAATCAACGTTCCAATAAATCAATGTATATTAAGTAAATTTTTCACACTCTAATTGCGGTATGCAAACTACCAATTTTTATAAATAGTTTATAATTATAATTAATCAATTCGTTAATAATTTTAACAGTGCGATCAGTGTGCTATATTTTTCGTCAAGGTAGTTATAATTAATATTAAATTATTTTGTCAGTTAATTTGATAAAAACTGCCATACGCAGAGTTTACAAGTGATCCAATCGTAATATTTTGTGAGATCACTGACGACTTTGCTATTAAGCATTCCAACTTCGTCAACTTTTCCTTCTACTTCATTACTTTTTATTTTCTCATTGCATATATTGCCTCCTCTCGTTTTCTTCTTCTTTTCCTTTCAAAGTCTGATCAAAGTTTAAACGTTATAATGCAATTTTCTTCAGATTTTCAGATGACTGATATAGTAAGCACTTCTATTTTCACTACTTTTATACTTGATGGAGCATGATTGATGATGTAACTTGGTACACCGCCTTATAAGATTTGCCCAAATTCATCCAAGTCAATGTAATGTTATCATTTAAAAAAAAAATTTCTTCCTCGATCAATCCAGTGCTTGTATTGATCGCTACTGACCCGACTTTAAACAGTTTCAAGGCAAAAATGATTCTATGTACAATATATGTTTCATCAATAAATATATTAATACTAAATTTAAATTAATTCTAATAATTATATAAATATCCTTTCAAATTTAATTTGAGCTTCTTTGAATTGTAAAAAATAAATGTCATGTTTTCTATGACATTCTACACAACTGTCACGTTTACAAGATTTTAAAAAGACCAGTTTCTAAAAAGATTTACTTTTTTAATGACTGGATTGTCAGATTTGAATATTTTAAAAATGTTCATTTACCTAACATTTGATAAACATATAATATGAAAAATTAACAACAAAAATCTAAAAATTAATGATAATCATAGCAACTTAAATATATGCATACAATTTTAACACACTCACTTTATTGCTTATTGAAAGGATTATATAAATAATTAAGAATTGTTTATATAATTTAAAATCCATGCCACAATTTTATATTATGTAAGAAAAATTGATACCTTACAGGCGAGTACCAATTAATCATTTCTATATCAATTAAATAATTCTTTAACATTATTACATATTTGATAATTATTATTAACAACATTAGTTGTTATTAAAATTAATAACTAATGTTGAATATGTAATGAAGTAACAAATTACCAGAGCTTGTAAATAAATTGATTTGTATGTACAATACACATATGCTTTAATAGTGTTGTATCAGCGTAAGTTAAAAATAGTGACAAACAATTTTCTAAAAGTATAAGTAATGCTTTGTCTTTTTATTGAAAAACATATTTTTGTATAACATATTTTTAAGACAAAATGTAAAAGAACATTATTTATCATGTATATAAACACTTATTAACCCACTTACTTATATTTGCGTTATGTTTAACAATATAGCATTATATAATTAACTAAATAGTGACTTTTGTTAACTTTTTCAAATTTGTTTAAAAAATTAGTTTTTAGTTTACAAAAAAAATACGACGAAATAATTTGTATTTAAGGTAACGTAAAATAATTCGTTTTTGATAGAGCGAATGTGTCAATTACTTTCGACTGCATTGTGGCCCAACGTTCCGTCCATTTCGAATTTCTATAGTACTTTAATAGTTAAAAAATTACTGTGTCAAAGAATTGTAATCTAGTTCTACGATTGCAGGTAAAAGCTGTAAAAGGAGGTTGGATAATTAGTTCACTTTCTATTGAGATAAAGAAATAATTAACTACAATTGCGCAAGTTTATGCAAATATTTTAAATATTCTAATTAAATTGTAAAAATTAAAAAATATATATCTTTTATTCAAAGTTTACATTGATTATAGAAAGTTAAACTGAAATTTATAATACATTTAATTTATTTTACTTGTGAATTAAATTAATAATTAATAATAAATAAACTGTGAATTGTCAATCATAAAATTTATAGTTGAATTGAATTTTTATTTTTTATTATTTATATTTTATTATTATGATTATCATTTCTTTCAATTAATATATGCAGCAATTGTACCTAACTTTTGAAGCATAATTATCCAAACTCTTAATAAATATATAAATATTTTAGTTTAATATATAATGTGCTACAACCCAAAGTTTAACACATACCTTTAATATATTTATACGTCAATATGTATTAATATAAATAAGGAAATACAACAAAACGAAAAATAATTATAGGATACATTGCACTAAATAATTGATTATCAATAATTAAAATTATAAATATTTTTTGAAGTGTCGTAACAATTATAAAAATAATATTAAGATATATTCTGTGCAAATATTTAATGTAATAAATATATATTAGATATACAATATTTGCTATCGAGTAACTATATCATCTTGTAATGTTCAGTTACAATTATCGTTCCGTCCATAAGTTATTATAATGAGATAGATTGTAAGAAAAACAATTTATTTAATGCATATAATAAATTGTTCTTCATTCATATTTTTGAAAAACTATTGATGAATTAAAAATTTATATATTTTTATACAAGTACTATGCAACATAATAATTTGTAAAAAATAGCACAACAATAATTAATTGTAAAGAAGTATAATTTAATAACGAAAAATCTCTTGTGCATTACACTTCATTCAT
Source organism: Psilanteris sp. ZL-2020 (assembly GCA_022817085.1). Taxonomy (NCBI): domain Eukaryota; kingdom Metazoa; phylum Arthropoda; class Insecta; order Hymenoptera; family Scelionidae; genus Psilanteris; species Psilanteris sp. ZL-2020. Next base: position 8,473 of record JABFQC010003678.1, on the reverse strand, counting down.
ATTTTACGATAATTTAATTTATTCAAAATATATCTTGAACTTTAAAACCAAAGTAAAAATATTAATTATAGCTTATTAATCTGTCTATATAATAAAATATTATAGTTATATATAAGTGAAGTGAAATGTACTTTAATATGAAATATTAAAGATCTCATTCTAGAAATTAATATAAAATAATTAAATTTTGAATTTTGTTTTTTATTTTTTAGTTTTGCATTAATAAAAAATATGCGACTTATTTTCATAGTAAATAAAAAGAAAGAATAGTATTTATAAATTTGAGTTTAAACAAATTAAATGTTTATAAATAGGTATAAAAAAACTTTTATGATAATCCCAACCCATTTTCTGATTATGAATCTCGAAACATAAATTAAACCAAATTTCTAAATTAAATCTAATATTTTTATTTACTGAAAGTATAATTATTACAATATATTATTAAATCTTAATTTTATGTTTATGTTACTAATTTAATATGATTTTCGTACTATTAAATATGTAATAATATATATATATATTTAGTTGACTCAAGGATTAATCATTTTAACAATTTATAAATTACATAATAAATATTTTAAATTATTCGAGATAGATTGTTTAATTTTCCCGAATTATTATTAATATTTTATAATATATGGAATTTTAATATTAATATGTTTATTGACATATATTATATTAAGTGGTTTTTTTTCATTTTATTTCTAATTATTATATTGTAATTATTATTATAACTATAAGACAAGTGAAGAATTTGACAGTACAAATTAGGTTATTATATAAACCATTAATTGTCTATTGAGATCAAAATATTAACATCACTAAAACTATGAATTCTGGTAGAAATTATTATCTTTTATTTATTTTCAATAAGCATTTTAATATATATTCATTTATATATAATGCATTGTTAAAATAAACATATATGTAATAGGTAAGATGGGCTGCTTAGACAGATTTTACCCTTTTAAGAAGACCAATAAAGTATCGCTCAAAGATAAATTGCAATTAAAAAAGTCAACTTCATCTGAATCATATGTTTTAAATATAATACGATTTTTACGGATTTTACAATTTGTAAGGATATTAACTAGATTATTATTACAACTCATTGATTTATATATGATATAATAATTATCTATTTGCCTCATTAATTATTAAAATCGTGAATATGAATACTTACTTATATTTAATTAATTATTTTATTACATTTTTTTACTTTGTTTACAGATTTTAGTAATAATTACATTTGCTTTTGTTATATATATGATATCCACATCAAATCCTCTTTATGATATTTATGCTATTATAATATTAACAATAGTTACAATATATGTTTTTATAACGAGTATAGATATTGTAAGTCAATTTCATGGATCGCTACAGCCAAGTAATCCTGTAAATGTTGCAATATTACATATGATAAATTAAATATAATAACTATTATTCAAATGTATAAACTTTTTCAATGTAATTAATGTTTTTTAATAGATGTTATTATTTAGTTTTCTTGGTGTAATCTTATTTACAATAGCTGGTAATTTATTAATATACATTTTTTTGATAAATCAATCAATGGATTCCACATGGTTTATACTGACAACTTTAATTCTTTGTTTTATCCTTGCTCTGCTTTTTCTGTTTGATGTAATGTCATTCTTTGCGTAAGTATCTCATTTCATTTAATAATCATTAACCTTCAATTTCTTGTAAAACTTTTTCCTATTTTTACAATCGTATATTTTCTTTTATTAGTTATAAACGACAGATGTGTATATCATATCCTTACTTATATCAATTAAAAAACAATTTTGTTCATGAACCTGAAACACTATTTGTACCTAATGAATATTGTTCTGCAGGAGAAGTAATTATTCAGTATCTAAATAAACTACCATATATTAACTATAAAATTAATAATTTGTTTGAATGTTCTTCGACAGAAATGTAAATGCGATTTAGCCACTAGTATCAGTACTCTTCGACATATACAACTTCCAAATGAAAGTACTGATCATATGTATCGAAAAATTGGTATTGGTCGACGCAGGGAATATGTCGATACTCAAATAAGTGCATCTTCATTATGTGCAGTCGACGTTGCACAAATACAAACCGAACCAACTAATACGGCTTTTTGCGGTGTTCAAGTAATTTTAAACTAAGACATTAATTTATATATATGTTACATAATATATAACATTGAGTATTTTCTAGACAGTGAAATGCGAGGTAAAGGAAAAGCCCATCCAAACCATAAATAATTATGAAACATGCAATTCGCAATTTAACCACGCGTCTATACCTGTCCCCTGTTCAACACAAGCCCCTCTTCAAATAATTCCACCCTCGTGTGGCGTATGTCCAAGTTTTTTGCATTTAATGCAAAGTAGAGAACAATCGTGTTGCAACTCGTAAATAAAAATAATTTTAATATTTAATATCCATTCAATTTAATTTTTTATTCTCTAATATATGAATTATATAATCATTAATGAATGAATTTTACATAATTATAATTCATTTTACTCATAATACAATTTTAACAAAAAGAAATGATTTACAATTGTGTTAAAATATTAACTAATAATAAATTTATAATTTAAGATGCAACTGTGGAAATCATCAAAATATTGCAGAAGAACAAAATAAGAAAATTGTACAATCAGCGCAGACAAAAATGTCTAATACTGGGCAATATGGTTCGTTAAAGCATGAGAACAAACAGTGAAATGCTTAATGTTATATATGAAATTAATTTAAATAAAAAAAGATTCCAAAAAATAATTGTCACTGTTGATCATGAATATAAAATTAGCCCTAGTAATCATACATCAAATTTATGAAACTTGTAAGATTATACATTACATGGCGATTTAGTTTAATATATTAAAATACAATTTTTTAATTTTTTTAATATAAAAATCAATAACATTAAGAAATATTACTACAGTAATGAACAGAAATATGTCATTCACTATACCGTAATTAAAATAACATTTAGTTTCATATACAAATTAGCATATCTATAAAAAATAAATAATATTTCCTATTCAGAATGTAATTTAAATATTTATAAAATAATACAAGTATCATAAATTTTGTCTATAAAACTAATTACATTAAATTAAAATATTCAAATAAAATTATTTAACAAATAAAACAATAAGTTATAATACTTTCATTTAGGCCCATGTTCAAGTCAAGAAAATCTTGCAAAACGAATAGCTGGAATACCTGATATTGTAACTAAAGTAGCAATGTTCTCTTATATCCAACGACATAAAAAAACCCAAACACCAACAAAAAACATAATTAATGAAGAACAATTTGAGCCTAATGAAGATTTTCAACTACACGAGTCAATGTGAGTTTACAAAGTGAACACCTATTTTTTTATAATATTTAATCTACTTCTAATATTATTTTTTTATTAATCTTACAAAATCAGTAAACCGCTAAATGAACAAGCTATGGATAATGAATCTACATCAATAAATAACTTTACGAAATCACCCCAAGATCCTAAGCAAAATAAATATAATATAATACCTGATGAAGAAAGTGATTCTGAAATTTCAAAATCAAAAGATGCAGATAAAAATGACAGTATTTCGAAAATTGGTACATACCGAAAAAATAAAATAAGACCAATTGTTAGAGATAGTTTATATAGGAAATAATTAGTAAAACATTTTCTTATGAGGTAATTTATAAGTATATCATTATATGTTATAATGAATTGTTTAAACATAATTTATATTTTATATTACTAGTGTATGGTTCAAAATATTGAAATATTTCATATAAAAATAAACTAGTGTATCTTTATTTGATATAAATAACTTAAAATTTGGTAATAATTAAAGTACTATATTCAGTTAATAATATAGATAATGGTAAATTACATAATAAAATTAAAAAAAATAATCAGTTTTAGTGTTCAGATTCAAGAACATATCTAGGTGTGGTTCATCAAGGTTACAAAACTTCTTATTAACACATACGCAGTTTTATACTGAAAAACAACCAGAAATATAGTGTTATATGTTTACAAAATTGTATTTAATAATAAATATGTAAAATATTTATAATATTTAATTATTTAAAAAATTATATTTAACTTTAGGGAGAAAAAGAAAAATCATTGTAAATGATTACATGCAATTTATTGCATTCTTCTAGTATTAATATTACAATATTATAATTAAAAATAATGATTCATAATATTAAGAAAACAATATAAATAGTAATAGCGAATGATTATTTTACATTTTGTCATGGTATTACAATTATAAATATCTAATACAATATAACACAATTACTTAATAATTATATCTTTTTAAAAATTTAAAATTTAAAATAACAATTTTTTATGTTTTAAAATTTTTTTCTAATAAATTTTATAATCTAATTTAAAATTTAATATTAATAATTCCTGGTACGGATAATAGGTCTAGCACCTGGAGGAATATTTTGTAAATTATTTTGCACAACACGAGGAACCCAGTTATGTGGACTAGATGCATGATTTCTACGATTTAATAAACCAACTGATTTTAAATTTGGAATATTTTTGTTTGTATAATTCGAATGTTTATAAAATGATTCTCTATTCGTAAAGTTTATAGGTAAATATGATTTAGATGTATATCGATTTTGATTAGAAGTCTGATTTTCAAATGATTGAGCATATGAATTCTGTGTACATATGTCATCATAAGCTGACGAATTGCAATAAATAGAAGTGGTGTAATATTTATCATTTGAATTTATATAAACATTTTCCTGAGCTTGAGGAAATTGGTTTATGTTATTCCCCAAATATATCTTAGGTGAATTTGAATCATACCACTGGTAATCATGAAAAGATTGACAATATCCATTTGACACTGGTGGCAAAGAATATTGACCAGAATCGCAGGGCAAATTTTGATTCATATTACAGACTGAAACAATAAAATAAAATTAATTATAATTTATGTTTTTATATTTATATTCGTTAATAATCATAAACATTATATAACTGCAATTTATCATACAAAGTTAATTTCTATATGAATAATTTATATTTTGTTATACTATGTTTATTAATTTCATAAGTAATTTAGATTGAAGCCGTAATATTTAAATATAATTCACTTTTAAATATATTACATTTTAATTTAAATTAAAACTGACTGAATTACCTGGAATTTGGATATAAGATGGCTGAAATGAATATGGATAACCATGTTCATCATATTTCTTAGAATCTATATATAAATTGTTTTCAAAATATGAACATAATTCGTCATTTTGATTCTCATTACCCTGATTTACTTCTTGACACAAAAATCGTGCGTTCGAAGATGGGCGTGAAAATCTAAATTCATCGAATAAACTGAAATTCATTGAATGTGTAGGAGGTGATTCTGAAGTTATGTCAGACATCATCGAAGATTTACAAGACGAATCAATATAAGAATCATCTTTATCACTAAAATGATTATTAAAATTGCTGTTTGATTCAGCTTTCCAATTATTAAGATTATTATTCTCAGCGGGTTCAGTATTTTTCATTTGTAATTTATATTTCTTCTTGCTTTGATAAGAACGACTCCATTTCTTCTTTGTCATTTCTGTAAGTTTTTGCTCGCGAATAACTTTTCGTTGACAATTATTATTGGTTAATATTTCATTCGATTTCAATTTATTATCGTATTTATTACAATTATTGCCACCACTTCTATTTGATTTGAAGTTGGTATGATGATTTTCGATCTTGGAATTTTTTTTTGAATGAATTACTTTTGGTTGTTGCATAACAATTTCTCCGTTTTCTCCTATTTCTCCCGTTTCTTCAATCTTAAATTATATAAATTTATTGTGAAATTTATACTTTTTAGAAATGTTTTTCATTGCACATTTATCATATTTTCGAGCAGAAATATAAAAGAATAAGAATTTGTAACATTCAATAATTGATGTATAATTATATATTATGAACAAGCTATTTATACAAATGAGATAATAACATTATTTCTAAAGACACAATTAACGTTTTTATTTTACAAATTTAATGATAAAATGAAAATAATTACTTATTATAATTAAAGTATTTTCTAATTTATTATCATAATGACAACATTTGTGTTACCATCAGTAGTTCTATACACTTAAAATTATTTCAAGTATGATTTTAAACGGGTTAATCAAATCATTATTGAAAAACTGATAAAAATTAAACTTAAGCTATTATCAATAACCTTTGCTCTGAAGTCTTTACACAAGATGTTTCTATAATAATATTTTGCAGCTCTTAATTTCAATATATTAATGTTAAAACATTAAAGTAGTTAAATTTATAAGTTTAAGTAATATTTCAAATCTTTATTTATTATGTTTTAATAATGATAACAGATAAAATAATGTCAACAATGATTATTTATTTTTTTCTTGTGTTTATTAAATTTATAGCATAGAATAACAACTGATAAAATGTTATATAAATGTAACTGATATATAATTACAAATTTTCCAAAATATTCAATTATAATACATTTATCAAAATATATCCATTGTTATTGTTAGTTTATATACAGTTATTAAAATTTCATAATTTAAAGAGTATTATTATATATGTATATATATATATTGTATATATATTTATTCATAATTGGTTTTAGTTACGAACCATTTCTGCTTTTGCAAGATGAATCCAAAGCTGCCGCCATGTACTAAATTTATTTTGATCGCTAAAATTAAAACGCATTTCTTTTGAAGCATATCGAGTAGCAAGAGGACTTCTATAGTCTTGGAATTCTATGTAATTCACTTGCGAAACACTCATGGTTCACGAAAAAATAATTTTGATTGAGAGAAACTAAATTTAAATATACTGTACAATTAACAGACAAATGCTGAATCAGCTGATTATAATCGACTGCAGAGCCATTAATACCGGTAGTCATGTGATTATACTGGTGCTGCCGTCTGTTAGAAGATGAGCAAATTCATTTATCAAAACAAAAATCTATTTTTACTGTAATTATATGCAAAGTAATATCTATGAATTTAACATAATTTCTTAAATATTTATATAATTAATATTTTATAAGAATATAATAATTCCAGTTGTCGTATAACATTATTATAAACATGAATTAAAAACTAAACTATTAATGTGTTTAATATTATTTTATTTTATATTACCTTAAAAAAATTGCTACATTGCAACAATCAAAATAAAAAAATCTATACCTTTTGAAATAAATTATAATATTAATAGTAGTTAATATTATGCAGTGTGATATTTAATTGTAAGTATTAATGGTTACAATATTTATTTAAAATTAATTTTATTTTAATTAGTAAAAGATTAAGATTAAAATAATTTGACAGTCTATTCAACTAGATGATTATAGTATATGCAATTAATAAAACTGGATATATTTGTATACACATAAACAAAACAGTATTTCTTGTATATGTAAACATTTTCACATTGTTTTTTTAAATCCTTTTATACCTATGTCTTTATAGCAATGGAAATATTGTTCATTAAAGGCATTGCAAGGTCTTGCATTCAGAAGATAATTTTATTAGGATGGATTTAAGCAACATGTATATTTTCAATGTATTTAATTCGTTCAAAGAAAATTTGCCATCTGGCGAAAGTCCCCACGTTCCATTTTAACGTGGGACCACATGACCAGAGTCATTGTTCTATAATATACTCATGGTCACGTGAATCCCACTCTCATATAATCTTAAGTCACATAAATATTCTTCTATGAATAATATTAATTCTTCAAGTAGTACAAAATAACTACTTAACTGTTATCTTAATACAATAGTAATGTTATGATAAATATTACATATATTTATAATATTTCAATTTAAAAAATATATGATTATTAAATAAATCAAAGAAATTATTAATATATTATTAAAAAAGTGTATAATTTTATTAAAGACAAATTTTTTGAAATATGTTCAAATTGAATTTAAATAAATTAATACTTTTAAAGAACTTATTCTTTACAATACATATGAAGTATCCCTTACCCAAAAAACTCAATGTTTAACATGAATACTCAACTTCAGCATTATTTTGTACACTCACTGAGTATTATAGATTTGACTGTTATTTTCAGTTTTGAACAAAACTATAAATTGTAATACAATTGTATATAAATGATTTAATTGTAGAATGTTCAATATTTATCTATATTATAGAAATAATCAATACAATACTCATATATAGCATCATTTCATACGCTCAAGTTGAAATGAGTATTTATGTTAAACATTGAGAGCATTTTCAATAAGGGATAACTAATTTCATATTATATTTCTGCTCTAAATTAATAATTAATTGTACTTACTACATTTTCAGGCTTAAAATTTGGTTCTGCCCAATCAACATTTACACCTTTTTCAAATAAATTTACTTTTCTAGGAACAAATTCTCTTCTTGCCATTGCAG
>JABFQC010003677.1:0-12500 GCA_022817085.1 Psilanteris sp. ZL-2020 | reverse complement strand
TTTCCAGGGTACTAAACATGTTTTCTAAATTCAAGAGCAGCGGTGGAGCCGCGCCACATATTTTAGAATCAAATCCTATCTGGCATCACTATGACGGTGGAAAGCAAACTGCTACTGCGGGTCCTGAGAACGTTTGGAAAATTTTGGAGGGATATCATAAACATGATGGAAAGGTATAATTCGGTTTAGTTTGCCATTTTTATTACATTTGTCGGATTAAAAAATTGTTAATGAAAGTAAGTAATAATAATCATAATCGATGTTTACAAATATACAAATGATGCAATATATTATTTTAATAAAACAGTTACAACTGAATACATAAAATGATTATGTTGAAAATTTATTTAAATCTATAAAAGTTATATGATAAATGAAATAAAAAGTAATTATAACGAGTAATTTATTTATCGCTATTTAATTGTTGAAAATATAGTCTATTGTGATCATAGAAATACCTAAAATCTATATTTCATGGTATGAAATTTATGTTGATAATAATATAGAATTGATTTACAGTGTTGAATGTGAAATAAATGATTTGAATATTTGGGTTAAAGAAATGTGATATTATATGTTGCATACGTTACGTATACTACGAAATGTTATTTATGTATGATGTTTTTATAATCAATAGCGTACTGATAATATGCATTAATAATGTTAATCGACGCTATTAATTACAAAACAAAATAATGTTGCAGGAAGTATCTATTTTTTTATTTGACAAACGATCGGTGGAAAAGATTCATAAACCAAAACGAAAGGAAACTATCACGGAAGTTTTAAAAACAGGAATACGACAAATGGAACAGAACAGACACCCGAAAATTTTACAAGTGAGTTGGCCATGATTGTATTCCGAAATTATTATTTAACATTGGACGATCGAATGGTTCGAAGGGAGGTTTCGTATTGGAAAATTACGTTTTTATTGTGAATTCGTAAAATTACGATCGCTTCGAATGTTTCGTGTCATCGCGTTATAATGATATTTCTTGAAATTATATCGAGATACTGTAATAAAATAGCTTCGGTGGATTTTCATTTGGTCGCGTCGCGTATTTTTAAGCTTATTGGATAAAATTCTACAGAATTACATATGTAAATATTACAGATATGTATAAAATTTTTACGCGTATCTGGAGAATATGAGAAATGTAATATTATAAATATATGAAATATCATAAAACTTTTTGAGTTGGAAAATTAAACAAAAATATTATATATGTATTTATAAAAGTTCAGCTTGAATTTCAGTTTGCTTTAAACAGCCGCACTTAATTATAATTTACCAAAAACATTTCATTACATAAATTACGAGGAATTAAGAAAGACATCTTATTGCTGTGTCTTTCAAATATCACGAGATAAGAACGTTCCATTATTATGAATATCTGAATGTACAATTTAATATCGAAATATTAATTTAAATTTTATTTATTTTTGCGAGAATACAAATTCTTTAAAATTACACACTGCGATATTAAAAAAGTGAAATATAGTTTATGAAACGTATGTTGCATGCTCTAAATTGTATTAAGATTGCTTAAAATGTACACCCCTGAATTGTATTTTAATGGTCGTTCTTGACAGCTCACGTATGTTACTTTATTTCCACCGCCTAATTTTAATTTTGTTTTAAGAATTATTTAGAGTCTTTATAAACGTTTATTTGCATATAAATTTTGATTTGAGCTGAATTTCGTTTACGATTTTTATTTAAACTAAAATCTAAAATATATATTTATACACGACGTAAACATATGTTAAATTTAGGATATAATAAATATATTTTTGGAAATAAATTTATTCTTAATTGCATTACGAAAATTGGAAAAGTAATTCTGTAGATTTTAACTGATTAGAAACTACTACAAAAAATTATATAAATTACCCATACCTGGGAACGATAGGCTAATTATGGTTTTATAATATTGGCCATTTCTTAGCCAAAAATGAAACAATTATCCTTCAGGTAAACTGTCAATAATTTGCAAAATATTTGTCAATACAGGGACTATGAATAATATTTAACCAGTACGATGAACGACCCATGTTTGCATTATTCGTGGCTAAGATTGGCATTTTTGCTGCTCATAAATTTATGCATCATCTCTGTTTATGCCGATGTTTATGTCGATCATCTTAACACGCTGTATATTTTTTATATATTTATTACACTCGTGTACTATGATTACGTTATTTATCGGTTCGGGTTATAAAGAATGTAACTGTCGAAGGTTGGCAAAACAATTGTACTATTAATGGTCAAATTGTTTACCAATGCGAATCATTAATGACCCAAAAAGTAACGTTCGTCATCGTCAATTATTCATAGTCCATTCGTATGCTCGTCAATATTGAAAAGACAATTTTTATATTAATTTTTCTAAATATACAGAAATGTATGTAAATATCAATTTTTATATTTTGAACTATTTTTGCACACGTTTTATAAATTGTTAATTATAATTTATCACAATTTGTCCCACTTTTTTCATCCACTCGTGGAACATTATAGTTTCTTAGTAAAATGTGTACAGCATTATTCTTTACATTAAAATATATTTTTAATTCATATATTTTGACATATACATTATATGTAATGACACGATGTGCAATAATGTGTATATATATAAAATATATATTTGTAACATCAAGAATTATATAAGCAAAAAAACCCAGTTTCTTCTTTATCTAATTCTGACGTTTCTGTAATATAATAAATTCATAAATGGTTACTCAACCCAATGTTGCAATTATTTTAAAAAAATTAAATTTTTCATTCGTGAATAAATAAACATAATAAGATCATAACTAATTTTACTTTGATGCGATTAAAGAACTTGAAAAAAACCATCTCATAAATTCACTATCGTACTATAAAGAACATACCAAAATGTAATTTAGAAATTCATATTAAAATTCTTGCACTTGCAAACGAAACTTTGACATATACATACAGAGTTAACGCGAAGATTAAGTTTATATTGTTAAAAAGTTTGCTGAAATGCCTCTTGATTGAAACGTATACAATGAGAGGAAATTTACGTTATTAAATTGGCATACGATCGTTTTGCTGAAATCACGTTCAATTCTTCAACGATGAAAAGGTATCGATTTTGACTTGAATTGTCATTTTTGAATGCCGAATGAATGTAGCTTGCAAATAAAAAAGACATAAAATATTTCACAGTGTTTGCTACGTCTAATTTATATTTCCAAATGTTTATTACTATAAATCACGACTGAAAAACCAGATTTTACGTATAAAACAGTTTTGGCGTAGAAAATATATTTAGTTAAATAATCATGTAAGAAAAATGAGTATTTTTATTGTTTGGGTAGAAGAAATTTTGTTTATAAAATACGCATAAAGTTTTTTTACTGTAAAACACATTTAATGGCTTTTATATATAAATGCCATTTTATATAAAACACGTTTGTTTTCGTTGTGCAGTCAAGTATGTTTTATACAATTCTAACATAATGTTTCTAATCAAAAATATTTTTTGAAAGCAAATCAAAATATTTAATGATTGGAAAGCAACTATATTTTGTTATACATAAATATATATAAACACTTCAATTAATTCTTCAAATAATTCAAATTTATTATGTTTTTACGGATTGTAAAAAATGGACATTTGTTTAAATTAAATAAAAAGAATGAGTTTGCAAATTATATAAAAAGAAGAGAATGCAAACCATGAAAATTATTTAATATTTCTAAATAATTATAGTATATATGAAAGTTTTACGTAAGATTATATTAAGCAATTCAATATTTTTACATTGATTATGTGTTTCAATAATTATACAACATATCAGACTTGTTAAATGTCTTATAGTTTATAAGTATTTTATCTAATAATAGATGCATAAAAAATACCCCTTTATTAATGTTTAATAAATTTTGGAAAGCATCTATTAAAAATACTTTAATCCCTTTCGGTAAAGTATTATAGTTTCAATTGCGCCACGCACAAATATTAAATTTAATTTATGCTTAAAACAGATGTCATTTCGTAAGCATATTATTTTCGCATATTTCTTGCAGAAATGCTATAAAACATATAACATTTCTTTTTTTTACATTTTATAATATATATTTTTATTTTAACATTTATAATTTTAATAGTATTAATTAAAATAAACATTTCCGATGTCGTTTTTTAAGTATTTATTTATAATAACGCAGAGAAAAATTAATATAAAAAATCATATCATAACATATTATTCTTTTAATAATATGAGTAGTTAAGTTTGACATCTTGATTTCTATTCCATGTTTACCATGCGTATAATAAGTATCAAATTCTAACAAAATACAATAAACCAAAACAAAACAAATCAAAACACGACAACAACAACAAAAACAACACAAATTGAAACGAAATAAACTAAAATAAACCAAAACAAAACAAATTGAACCAAAATAAAATACAGTAAATCGCATCAAACTTGTCCCGAAACAAACGTAGAACACAAACAGCGCCACAGAATCCGAACTGACAATCCGTGTCCCAATCGCGTTCCATTTCGCGTCTCCCAATTTGACCCTCGCCGACTCCCGCAACAACGGAATTCATTAATTGTTCACGATTTCTCCCTAAACGAACGACAATCAATTAATGACAATCAATGTGTCTCTTGAAATTGAATCGCCGAGTGAGAGGAGCGCTGATAAACAATTAAGGCGAGCGCTTAATCAGTTTTATCGGCGCAGCGCCTGAATTGTAATGGCGGATTAATAAGCGAGCAGGGCGCGGGCCCGGGGTTAATTAAAACCTTCGTTGGGATCGAATCGCACGAAACCCACGCGATAGCAAAACGGCCATATTTTGGCCGGCAATAACGCGGTGACGTTTTTCTTTTTCTCCTGTTTCCGGTTCCGCCAGGTGGTGCATACGGTCGAGGAATGTCCAGAGACGCTCGCGTTCGCGACCGAGCCGGTGCTCGCGAGCCTGGCCAACGTGCTGGCGTGGAAGGAGCAAAAAGCTGCGAGTCTGTTGATGTCGGCGTGCTCAAACCCTGTGCAGCAAAACGTTCAACCGCACGCCACTCAGAACAGTCGTACTGCGTACGTGAAGGAGTACGACCTGCTCGATATTGAAATCAAATACGGCCTTTTGCAGGTAACTTTTGCAGCAAGTTGACGGCGCGCTCCGCCGTCCAGAGGTATAAGACGGAAGTGTGCCGTTTGAGGCTCGGCAGATGTTGCGCCGACGTTTATCGAACTCGCAGCGTCTCGCGTAATTACACTTAGTTGATAACAAAGTTATATTTACGGTTGATTCAGCGTTCGCGATTCGAAGTTGAATTAGTCGCTGAACGTGTCGTTTAATTACGCCAATGGTAAATTCGTTTCTGATTATGCGCGCAGATTAAACCGACTGCTCAAGGCAGGCGGCTTTTTCCGCGCGCGATTTTCGTCCTCAAATTTCATTTCTCAATATGCGAGTCCTTTCAGACTCGTCCAACCAATATCTGTCGCAATAACTATTACATCCATTTTGCGGGATATATTTTTATTTGAATATAAATTTTGGAATAGAAATTATTTTGGAATGTGTATGTGTGTGTATGTATGTACTTTCTATTGTCAACGAACGTTTTCTAATTTGCGATATCCAAATATCCGCAGATACGCATACGACGGAAATCATATACTGCAAATCCACCTTGATCCTTGAATTCATTTTTACCAATAAGTTTTTTCTATTCTATTTATTTACTTTTTTCCGTTCGCTACTCATTTACAGATATTCCGTTTTTATTAATCCTTTGGCATTGAAATAATATTTCCTTTATGCTTTATTTTTGACAAAAATGTTGCTCGGTTGGTATTTCTGCATATTGTTTAATAACCTTGGACTATTGATTTTTCGAATTTCGGTGAATTCTGTTTGAAGGGTTTTTATTTATTTTGCACGATTTCAAACGAAAACGACACCGTATTTAATGCGCTGTTAACAACGGTACCAACTTTTAAACAACAATTTACAGGCACAACAAATTCGCTTGAAAATTTACAGTCAACGTTTTTTTAAATTCGAGTGATGTTTTTGAATATCAGCATTATAGTTCCGGTACTTCTAACGCGTCAATTGATTTCGAGTCATGACGCTGAAAATTTTAATTTGATCGTCCTCCATCGGTATTTAAAATGCAGATTCTTTTACGTAGCCTCGTAATTTGCAAACTCGTAATTTGAACACAAATTTGATTCCGACGTTATACAGTTGTTTTTAATTAAAAAATTTGGTTTTTTTGTTGCAATTATTTCACCGCGACGTCTTCCCACGTTTTGACATTTCACAGTTCGTCGGGGTCCTTTTTTATCACGTCAAAAACAGCCTTCGCGTTATGAAACAGTGCGTCCTGATATTGCTTTTTTAACATTCCTTTTTTTTCCAATAATTCTGAATCAACGCGTTATCCAATTTTGGATTACCTTTTTAATTGTTCGGCAGAAACTTCTTTTCTCTAAGTATTCAAGAACTATTCTATAACAAAAATTGCTTCCATAATAAAAATAATATATATATATATTTATTTAAATACACAAATACAATTTCGTTGGTACTAAAATGATATTATGCGAGTTTAAGGAATTCTTCATTATTTCCATTTTATTTTTAAACTTAAAAGTATGCTATTTTACTTTCAGTGCCCGGCAAATTCGAACTTTGTACAAAATAAATTCTACTATAGTGACGCTATCTTAATTTTGCTTTATTCCATAGTATTTATTAAACATTTAACTTTGCTTCGTATTCATATGTTTAAACTTTTCTTACACGCGATTGAACTCATTAATAAAGTTGCCATAGAATGTTATTAGTCCTGCTTCGTATCTTCTTTAGAAGTATTTAATTTTTATCAGTTTCATGCATTTATATATATATATATATATATATATATATATATAACACCCAATTATTATTTCCACCGACAACTTATCTGATATTTTTTATCGCAATTTTCACCATCATTAACTTCTTTTCTTATCTGCAGTTACAGGACGGTTAAGTATTAGTCCAACGTGCTTACATTGTTCGACTCTCTTACTATTTCATTAATTCCTTTCTTCGTATTCCTTTCAACCCTTCCATTTCTTTTCGCTATTCATCTGCTGCTAATTACCATCGTCTTCGCTTCCAACAATTCGAACACTTATTAGATATTCATGTCTAAAAATTTTGGTTCGTTAAATCCTCTCGTCATCTTATCATTTACTTTACACACCGATTTTTTTTCATTTCAATTTCGTAACTAATTCTACCCCTCTTTCATTTGCACAATATTCTATTCTTATATTAACATCCTTTACAATTTTTAGTTGCTGTATTTTTTTCTCCGCTTTTCTTAACGTTTTTATAACCACATTTTTTTTCAACCAATTTATTAACTGTTTTATAATGTTTTTAAAAGTAATGCATTATAATGTTTATATTACATCATAATATATTTTTCAACATATAAATTCTTAAAGTATATTTTTTCAAAGCAAAATCTCTTTCTGTCTTGTTTATAATAAAAAAAAAAAACAAAAAAACAAAAAAAAATACCTCAATATAAGGAAAAATTATTATCTGATAAAATTACAATATAAATAATAAAAAACATTCTTGAAGATTTATTAAAAAATACTGTGTAGTACTGTAAGTTTATCTATGCAATACTTTCTTCCCAGCACTTTCATAATACGATATGATAGTTTATGTTTTACTTTTACGTTTAATATTGTAATTAGTTTTTCTTTTTTTTTATTTTTCTTAAGGCAAATAAAATAATATACATTGGAGCGTCGAATGAAAAAAAACAATTGTTCAAATTTTTACTACTGCTTTATATTCCGTTTGCAAAGTAGTTGACTGAAATGAACACAAGCAAATAAACGTTTAAAAAACATTCGTAAGCATGAAAGAGTCAAAACATTTGGTTGCGAGTGATTTAAAGATTATAATTTGATATATTTTGTGTTGCATATAATTAAAAGTGTTTAAATCGCATACAATATAATTTATATTGCAGAAACGAGTCTAGCAACCAGTCTGACTATGGAAATAATCCCGGTTTATACCAAATTAATTCCATACTAATACCATATTAAATTTATACAAACTCAAAATTGTTCATTTCTATATTAAAACGGGATTAATTTTTTCCACGTGGTTTATTGCTATAAACATTTTAATGCAGATGTTTTTATGCGGTTTAACACATTCCAAATTCAAAATTTATATTAAATCATGTTGTTTCGTGGAATTAAATCATTTCTTTTCAAAATTTACAATTTATCCAGTTATCGTGGTGCGTTGTTGCGCAAATGGAAAAAATTATATATAGATTCATATAATGCCTGATGGATTAGAGCATCCATTTAAGATATTAATTAACTGTATATTTGTGGATAATATGTGCTAATGATATAAATTAATTAACAAACAACTTTAACGCTAGCATTAATTATTTAAATGAATGTTTATTGTGTTAAGAGTATTTTGTCATATTAAAGACTTTTACATAATGGTTTTATAAAATACAACTTTGAAAAGATGATACATTTCAACGAGAAAATAATATCGTAAAGTGTAAATTATGAAATGTCTTGGATGCTAATAGGTTAATGGAGCGAAATTTAATAACTATATTGGTTGGAAGTTGTTACAATATGATGTTTATAGATTCTCATAATATGATACTCTTCAGTCAACGATATACATATTAATTATTACAATCTCGTTTTCTTATTATAGTATTACATTAATTTTAATTTCCCGAGTATATAATATATAGAACATAATAGAACTGTAATGACATTCTTTATATAATTTTATTTTCAAATAGTATGGAAAATAGTACATAGACATAGTAATTTACATTTATTTGAAACTTTATTTTCAATTTATTTATTTTTAATTTATGGAAAAATTTCATTAATTTATATCATTATAATTATGATTTTTTGCTAATTTGTTTTTTTTTGTTAACAAATATTAAATTCAACAAATTTATGTTAACAATGTTAACAAATACGATTAATTTAATATCATTTGAAATATAGGAATATGAATTAATAGTAAAAAAATATATTTGATTCTGATCCCGAGGGACACGAAGAGAATTTATATGTGATATAATATGACTTTTAAATGAGTTCACATATTTTGTTATATTATGTACATACAAATTAGTCAAGCGCA
Organism: Psilanteris sp. ZL-2020; assembly: GCA_022817085.1. NCBI lineage: Eukaryota > Metazoa > Arthropoda > Insecta > Hymenoptera > Scelionidae > Psilanteris > Psilanteris sp. ZL-2020. Next base: position 3,285 of record JABFQC010003677.1, on the reverse strand, counting down.
ATTATGTTATTTATATCTCATATATTGTTTAAACTTTTCATAGATTACGGAAGCTCTTTCGTTTTTGCACATAAACCGACATTATATTCATCGAAATGTGTGTCCGAGTACAATTATAATCACGAAAAAAGGCACGTGGAAGTTGGCAGGTTTTGAATTTATTGGTAAGTAAAGAAATCGAATAATACAAGTAAAATTAACCGTGTAATAATGTAATAATATATAAAATAACCAATTTAATATATGCGAAAAATTGACATTCATTTAAAACAAAAAAACAATTACCGCAATGCAAAAAAAAAGTATTTTTTGTTCATACACTGAGAAAAATCAAACATGAAAAATAACTATTTATAATACGATTTGGAATTTTAAGCGACAAATCATAAAATTTGGTCTTTTTAACAGCAAAATTTACGTTTTTTACGTAGAAATTTACTGCTTTATCTGAAAATAATACTGCTAAACATAGTAAACTCTACGTTTTTTTGCTTAAAAGTCCAAGCTCGTATTATAAATAGTAATTTTTCATGTTTGATTTTTCTCACTGTACATAATTTCATCTAAATAATTCTACCAAAGCTAAAAACGATTTAATTTAATTTATATTATGCTTGGAATCAAAACATATTCCTCGTCCTCCTCGATGCCTTGAAATGTTTTCGTCGTCTTTTCAACGTTTCAGCGTATATTAGATTCAGTAATGATTTATCAGTATTGCAAACACATTCTTCGAAAAACTTAATTATTTATTTCTTAAATAAATAAATACAGATTCTCATTATTTTGCAATTAAAAAGCGCTCATTTGCGCCACAAACGTTTATAAATTAGACGACATTCTGATTATCTTTCGGAAACATTATTTTGCAGAAAACTCCCACGAGAGGGACCCGACTGAGACAGTTCCTTTAATGCCATGGTCAAGAAGTGCGCCCAAGATAACGCAACCTAATTTAGATTTCATAGGTAAAACAGCAACGACTGGGTTATGTTTATAATTAAACATCCTTTCTAATTCGTAATTATATAAAAACGAAGACATAAAACTGCCCGACGACAAACGAGAAACAGTTTTCCGTCTTCATCCAACAAATGTGTCGTCTTGAAATCGCGGAATTTCAAAAACGCCAAACGCGGAATGAAATCAAACCGAGCGCCACTTTTGTTTTTCCTTCGGTGTTATTTCTTTTTTAAACAACAACGAACGAACATGATACGCAGCAAACGCAAATCCGTGAATTTCGGCCGTGTTAATTAAAAGCCGCGGTTTTGTTTCAAAATAAACTTAATTCGCGCCGGATGAAAAGTATATATATTTTATTTCAAATCGTCGCCAAATGTTTAATGCCGGCAATTCGAGACAAAGGCAACTTTAAGCGGAACGATACCAAGTTTTGCTTTAAGATATAAGATATGATACACGCGAAATGCATTGTAACTGCAGCACAAAGGATGTGCTTTTAAATGTCCTTCGGAATAAAATTTAATCCTCGAACTGCTCTCTGGGTCGCGTTAACCAACTCAATAAGGACTTAAAATTAAAATGATCCTCGTATTTGTGTAACACGAGAGCGGGATGAAAGAAGGAGGTGTCCCGAGGATTACGGTTTAATTACTTTGATCGTGAATGGACCGCGTCAAAATTGTCCAAGCTTTTCTCTCGTATCAACGAACACTTTTTAAACCGCACCGAGAGTGCATTCAAGCAACTTGTTGCGACGAAATTCCGGCATTTTAATAATGGCTTGCTCGTTAAACTGCTGCCACGACGTTGTACAAACGCAATTCAATTTTGTTCGAAATATAAATGATTAAAATATTGATTGAAGTGTGTGTATATACTTATCCACCGGCGAATCAGATTTGCGCAACTGCGGGCGCGCTTTGTGTCGGCTTCGAGTCGCAACTTTTGGCACAAGTTTGAACTTCGTATAGTTTATAACACGCAACGCGTACGTTCAATTATAATTTCAAATTCGTCGGGCAACTTTATTTCCGGATTTGAGCTTCCGCGGTTTTTTTTTTTCTCGGCTGTTGCATTTCCGAAATCGGGCGTTTCCAGGAGGATTAATGCAAAGCAAATAGTTATTTCAAGGATTGCCGAAAGGGACGTTCAAACTTAAGTTTATTTAAGACGTTGTTGTTGTTGTTGTTGTTGTTGTTGTTGTTGTTGTTGTTGTTGTTGTTGTTGTTATATAATGCAATCATTAAAGCTAATTTATGTAAACGCAGCACCAGAAATACAGTTACACAAAAACGGCAGCATGCTCAGTGACATGTTCAGCCTCGGCTTGGTGATATGTGCTATTTTTAACGATGGAAAACCATTAATACAAGCGAACCATAATCTACACGACTACCAAAAGCAACTTGAAACGGTAATTGAATCTTTTTGAGCTAACAAATTTGCGACCGATAAGACTCACCGACGAACCAACCTTGTTATTTCCAGTTAGATAAACACGTGGGGAATTTGCTATGCCTAGTGCCTATACCGTTACAAGAAGCAGTTACGAGATTGTTGAGAAAGGATCCAAATGAAAGGCCTGCACCTCAACTCTTAGCTTTAATAAAATATTTTTGGTTGGTGTCCAGTGTCCGTTTATGTCACGCGAAACGATCCGACCGAACGACCGATTAATTGTTCTTTTCTGCACAGTGACCCAGCGGTTCATGCACTGCAATTCCTCGATATTATTAAAATGAAAGAGCCAAGGGAGAAGGCGCATTTTTACACGAGTACTTTAAAGGAGGCACTTCCATATATCGATCGGGTAATGTCACAGCTGAATGATCATTTCCGTAATCGTTGGCTATGTTCGGAGTACTTTCACGTCTGATTGTTTATGCATCGGGCAAGAATTTCGTTGCGAATTAGTGCAATTCTGGTTTAGATGATCGTTGCAAAACTCCGAAATAAGTTGAAAATTACAAAATTAAAAGTTTTGTTATTGATTCAGGTTACTTATTATTTCACTCAGAGACAAAGTAGTACATTTAGTCAATTTAACTGAGTTTTCAGTAAAGTAGGCCATAACTGAAACATATCAGTTAGTCCACCTGAAAAGATCAGGTGTTTTTATAGAACATCGCAGCCAATTAAGATACTTGAAGTAACAAATTCAGTTAATTTTATTGGATTTTTCAATTGTTGCAGTTAAGGTGGTTCTTCAATCGATTTTGACAGATATTGCAGATTTCAATATATTTTTGTTAATTTATTTAATACTTTTAATTTTCGTGTATAGGCACATTTTCTCATTTTTTTAGAATTTATTTAATC
>JABFQC010003676.1:0-13708 GCA_022817085.1 Psilanteris sp. ZL-2020 | reverse complement strand
AGTTTATACGGTGCAATATATTTAATAAATAATAAATTAAATAAAAGACGTACTCTCTCTAAATCGGTGGTCCAGTTATTGAAATGAATTTCAAAGTTAATAAATTGTGAATATCATACAAAGAAATATAATTATAATTCTGTTTGTGTAATTTTATATCAAGATATTCAATATGGAAATCCTATATAGAGAATAATATTGTTCTTAAATTTTATTTAAAGTCTGATGTTGAAGGCTACGAAACTTGACACAAAATGTATCATATTTATTATCTATGCCGTTGTAAAATAATTATTTTAAACAGATTTGAATTAAAAAATAAACAAACCAACAATTATGGAATTTAAAACTGTATTAACTGCATTTAGATCAATTTATTATTTGATAACTGATTTTGATAATTGTTAGTCAAATTGGTGACTTTCTTTATTTTGATTTTAAAAAATGGTTCATGTTTTTTAAAGAGACACAGCACCTTTACAAGTTTCGTGGTTTAAACTACACCATCTTATAAGATTTGTGATTCAAAGTTGCATCTTTTCGGCTGACGTACTCGATGTGTATCGTGAATTTGGAGCATTATGAATGACATAATAAATCGAAACGCTAAAATTTGATCCACAAGCAGATAACGAATTAGCGTTTATATAAGTATAATCTATACAAGTCCCCCTATGCGCGCTTAAGGGGGCTCGGATACTCGGCAGATTTTGATGTGTTCAAAAAGTCAGGATATCTGTTCATTATGAAAATAAAAGAAATAAAACAATGGACAGTGAATTGCAAGTGCTTTTGAATATGAAAGTGCAATGGATATCCTGTAATTGTTCGGGACAACGAAAGCGGAAATTTGAGTACGATTTAATTATTTATGTATATTATCTAAATTGTTCTGTGGTATATGTTGCGACATCTAAGCGCCGGTTGATGAATAATTGTAATTATTATTGTACCGATTAACAGTAATTATTATTAACGACTGTCATTTTCCATTCAAAGTTTACGATAGTTGATTTGTGGCTAATGCAACTAGTCAAGATTTCAAATGACGCGATCAGTCAGTTGTATACATTTTGTGATTAGTTGCATTGCTTAAAAGATTTTTTGATACGTTAACTGTAAAAGTCCATCCATTTGGGGTAGGCTTGTGGTTACATAGATGAGTTGCAAGATTTAGTAAACTGGATAAGTGAGTGGAAAGAATCATACATGTCGTGTCCGAGTTATGATATTGTGTGTAAATATGTGTATTTATGTTAATAGTTTGAGGCGTTGAGAGTTACAGGACATTTTGTTTTTTACTTTTGTTTAAATATGACACTCATCATCAGCACAAATGGCCACTTTTTTAATCATAAAATTTGTTATGGTAATATCTCTATGTCAAATTATAATATTTATATAATTTATACATTTTTTTTATTAATTGTATATTTTATTCTTTTTTAATTAATAATTAATTTAAAGATACTGTTAGTTATTATAATGAAATATGATAAAATGCGTATTTTATTTATTTAAATAAATGGTGTTTTTATAATTTATATAATAATATATTAATATATAAAATTAAAATAAACATATTAACTTAAATGTTGATTATAATAAACGAAATTTATACAAACTTAAACTACTATTAATACTTCATAGATAAATTATTAAAACTGTATATACGATCTTAATTGTATAGTATTGAATTAAGAACGTGAGTTTTATTATAAACTACTGTGAATTCAAATTGAATTAAATCAAATTGTCAATGAAAAAATATGTATATTATATATTTTCATTGAAGTTAAAAAATGTAACTTTTTTACAATACGCGGGAATGTCTATTTTTTTATATTAATACTATTTTAACTCTCAACGTCCCTTACTAACGTAACGAACGAAACACGCTCGTCACACGAAGCATTAGTTTAAACTTCCTGTCTTTGATTCAAAAAGCGCGTATATTGCGATTCTATATACGTTATCGTTCTGCTGAAGAATCGGTTGCTATAAACCTTGGTAGCATTAAGTGCGTAAGACGTTATGTATCTATTACAGATTGTAACAAAATAATGGATGAAGGAAAACGTAGATTTTAAACTTCGTAAAACAGATCCATATTGACAAAAAGAAAATAAGGAAACAAATTATAAAGAAAAATATGTTTTATACGCTGCATGTCGTCCTTAGAGAAATATGTGATCATCGTATAAATTGTTGTACGAAGTCAAATGTTCGAATGATATACCGTAATATCATATAATCATGTAATTGACAATTGTGTCTGGATTCGTATTCTGGAAATCAATTTTTAATTTATCAATTACGAAAAATATTGTAACAGTTGTGCATCAGAAACTGACGGATCATCTTTCGTTGTGTAATGCCAAATCGTTTTCTCATCATATAGTCACGAATCGAGATTGGCTATTAATTTCTAGCAATTAATTAAATAACAATTCATTTATTATTATAAGAAGATTTAATAATGAATAACTCATAATAAAGATTAAAACTTTATTATATAGAGAAACTAAAATATTAGAATTTGCAGTTTTTGATACCAAACTTAGTACACAAGAATTTCGATTAAATAGTCTGAAAATTATTTATTTTTATTAATATTTCTTACGTTGCTGGTCATTTAATTTTGCAAAAAATTGAAAACTTATAATAAAGAAAAATAATAAACATTCTTAATTTGTAAAGAGTTAAGAAATTCTTGTTATCAAAAGTAACAGATACCAAAGGATTGATATATTTGCTAATTATACTCAAAACATTTTTTTCTAATTTTGTACGATCGATTTAAAAGCATATGTGATATTATTTCCTCCGATTAAACGAACAGCAATTAGTAATAATATATTCTTCTTCCAATGGTCATCGCCATTTATCTTTAACTGCAATTTTTTTCTTATATGGCAGGTGTTAGTACGCTGATAGTATGGTCTTGTACTATCCCATGAATAAGAAATCTGTAATGAAATTCCGCACATTATCTTTACGATGTAACTAACAATCATTTTATCGATGGACATAAAAGATCAGAAGCATTTGAATAAACTAAAGTGATATTTCGCGTCGGTGTTCTGTTACAATATTTTGTGATTGGAAACCAACCGTGTTTAGACTTGCATTTGGATTATGTTTGCGCGCGGTATTCTAATATCACAAATTGATAATAGATTTCAGGAATAAGAATCCTATTTCAACCCGCGCGTTCTTTATATCATTGTCATTCATTTATTTCTCAGTTCCCTTGATTACTGATTATAAAACCCCGCATCCTCTGTTTTTTATTAATCTGTCGGTGAAGGTCAAGGCACGTTTATAGCTTATAATTTCCAGAGACACATTTTTAAGGGAATCTCCATTCAATACCGATCGTGAGAAATTGTGATTTTTCAGATGATTTAAAGTTACAATTAAAAACGATAAGATACAAAAAGACGATAAGATGAAGCGTCGATTTTTGTCTGAGTGAAAAAAAATAACGAAAATTCCGGATGATTTTATTGCGAGACAAGAAAATAATAAAACGATCGAGCAAGTGTTTGGCTGTGCAATAGTGTAGAGAGAAAGATAATAACAAACTTTATGAGACTGGCGTGATGGTAGCGTCACTCATCCAACTCCATAAATCCGTATTTTGTTTTATATTCTTACCGTCCTAAATATGTACTTGACAAAAATGCGAGTCTAATTGCGAGTCGAAAGATTTTACGTACATACTGTATAGCTTTACTTAACGAATCTGACGTGCCTTCTATGAATGAGATAGATTTTGCTTTCCGCATCCACGTTCAATCATTCAGATATATAGAATGATAACTTTTAACAATTCAATTTTTCTTTCTATCTATAAAGACTACAGAGACTAGTTTTTATTACTTTTATATGATTTTAAATAACATTATTTAAACTGTGATTTTAATAGCTTATAAATATGCTTTAAAATTTAATTTACTGTAACTTATGTGAAGTACATTTAGAATTTAATGTTAAAATATTTTTATTTATAGATGGCGCTAGTTAAGTAAAAAAAATCGTTAATTTTAAGAAAGGGAACTATAAACGCACATGTCATATTATGATCAAAATACTAAATGCAATTGACGTGATTTGTTTTATACGAATTGATAAAAAAATCTTAAACTATTTATGTTTATATTTTATAGTAATTTTTAAGAACTCGTTTCGATCATGAGCCACTCTATAAGTCGGCCTATTAACGGAATATGGAGACGGATTGGTGTAACGAAAGCCGCGTCCAGTTATATCGACATTTCGCCGCTTTCATAAGCTGCAATCTACCGTGTATATATTTTCATTAATGTATGTATAAAAAAAAAGAAGGAAAAAACAAAGAAAAAATCATATTCGAAAAAATGGTGGGTTTTTTTTTTTTAAAACCTTATAACTTACTAATCGATTCATTGTGTCAGTATAAAATTTTTTTTTTCCTTAATTTATTTACTATAAATTTGTAATTTTTTCTTTTTCCGGATGGATGACAAATGACTTCAATTTTGTGGTCAAAGATTATTAAACATAAACATTTTTTTATAATAATAATAATATTTATTAATAGTAATAATGAATATTATATTATATATTTTAGATTAATTTTTTATATTTTTAATATTTTGTAAGTATTATATAATTTTATATGTGTCATTTTAGAACGGAATATTAATATTACACTCAGAAAATGAAATTGTACCATTTACATTGTAACATTTTGATGCTTCTCATTGATTAAACCAGATGAATCCGCCGTTATCTCATTGGCTGACGTCGATTACTATTCAAATTGTAAGAATAGTACAATGTGAAATTGTACGATTAACGATATGCATAGTTCTCCTTACAATTTCATTTTCGCAGTGTATTTAAAAATTACTTCATATCTAAAGAAATCGTTTTTCTTTTTTTTTATAAGCACTTTTGGACAGAGTTACGATTTTTTTAATTTATTATTAAAAAAGACTATTAAATATGTGTCATTATACAATTATAAAAATTAAACTTAAAAAATTGCTATTTGTAACGTTAATATTGCGATATTAAAGTAAAAACATTACAAAATTTTGATTTTAACATTAACAAAGCAGTTTTTTATAAAGGCATTTCCATCGTTTTTGATATTGCTACACGGAGAAACAAGTATAGTAAAACTTTTACTATACATTATGGTAAGGCAGTCGTAAAATACGCTTTTCCAGAATTTAATAGAATTTATAAAGAAAAATATTATAATCCTAACAAATTTTACCATACTTTATGATATAGTTTTCCAGGATTATAATATTTTTCTTTATAAATTTTATTAAATTCTGGAAAAGTGTATTTTACGATTGCCTTACCATAAAGTATAGTAAATTTTTACTATACTTTTTTCTCCGTATATTAAAAATATAAATGTCTAGTATTTTTAATTTAATGTCGCCAAATTAACGTCTAAATAGAAATATGTTGAGTATAAATTATTTCAAAATAACATGTACTATAGTATTATGGACTTCAAATCTAATCTGTTTTTTTTTAACATTTACTTTTTAATTAATTAATTTCAAATAAAAACAAAGGTATGCTTAGAGTTCATCATATAAAACATAAAATAATTTTACTAACAATAAATGACGAGCCCTATTTTAATACAATTTTTTTTTCAATAATTCAAAAATATTTTGTATAATACGTATTTGTTTATAAGTAAGTATGTGATATGACTAAAGGGTCTAATTTATATTTGAATAAAATTTTTTTAAATAAATGACGAATATATATATTATATCATTACTATTTATTATATTTATTATACACCATTAAATTTAGTTTAATATTTAAAATACAAAGTTCAACGGTCGAATCTTTAAACAAATCGCCTGGTACGCGTGGTACTAGTCCGGGAAAATATTATATATATTTTTAAAATTTATTCAGTTTATCAATTCGCGTGTAACCGGTCTGTCACAATGTCCTCTTCGAGACAGGTTTTTCGGGGGCGACTAATACCTTGAGCACGCGGTCTGTGTCGCAACCTCATTCTGGGACTTCGTCTATAAGTCGGTTCAATTGGGTTGAACCACCCTAATACTTATATATCAAGAATTGTGCCAGCGGGAGAACGAGGTCAACCAAAGCTGAGTGCAATTGCCGTCCCGTCCTTCTAATCACCCGCAACAAATTTTCCACTTCCGGCAGCTCCGGACAGCTCGCTATCTGCAATCGGAGATGCGGAAGAGCTCGTGGTTGCAATCCGTCGTCTTCTTCTCTAAGGACGATGTGCACCATTCTCAGGAAAATTCTATGGTTGAACGAATGGTTTAATCCAAAAATCGCCCTAATAAAAGTTTTGATGCGACATCCCTCCTCCTCCACCTTTATACAAAACCGAGTAAAGTACACTGAAGTCTCACGACTTCGGCCTCATCGGGACCGGAAGTTTCACGGCTTGAACGTAAACGGAAATAACCGAAAAAACCAAAAATTTCAAAATGCGCATGCTGTGACGCATAGTTCACAGTTGCGTTCTGTATTTATATGTAATGTATTTTCAGATCAAATGAAGTTGAAATTGTTAAATCACAATAATAGTGAAATATAACTAAATGAATGATTTAAATGAATATATGAATATATTATAACTATTAAAAAATAGGAAATAAAATCGATTTATTTTAAAGGTTATATCATTTGTTTCAATTTCGTCGAAGACCCGAATAATTTTACGTCGAAGTCGTGAGGTCGAAGTCGTCAGATTTCAGTGTATTGTACCTCTTATGTCCAAACTTCAGTTACCCCTACAAACCCTGAACAACCCTTTTTTGGCGCTATTAAGGTCCCCTTGATAGTCCGAAACTGTACTCGTTAGTGAAAATAATTTTTTTTATATATTTATTGCTCCTTTTGTTCGCGTCATATTATTAATTGAATCGTGAGGAACCTCTGAAAAATTTTAAAATATTTTATGCGGTAGCGCATAAGGCATTTAACAGTTAAATAAATGTGGTATAAACTTGGCGCATCTTATGGATGTAAGTCATTATGTATTACACGCACAAAAATGTTAAAAATGACTGAAAGTTCAGTAAATATTATTAAAAACACAGTAACTCGCGAAGAAAACAAAATTTCAATTAGAAATTACTGAATTTTTCAGTAAACATTGATGAATGTTTGTAAATATATACCGAGAAAATTCATTTATGTTTACAGTAAAAGTTCGATATTTCGTGACTGAATGTTTATTTTGTCCATAAGTTATTATATTTTTAATAATAATTACTGAAGTTTCCAGAGTTTGGTAAAACTTGTAAAATTATTTTTTTCAGCCTACACGTTAGTTTTAAATAACGTATACAGTGTCAGTCGAAAATTTCAGATGACCATATCGAGCGTTATTCCCAACTATGGCGAATTCATCTCGTTATTGTTTTACAACGGATATCGAGGCAAAGTTACTTCGAATCCTAATTGATAAAAGAGTTCGACATTTTGTGACACAACATCAATTCGATCGATCCACAACCGTTTGAGTTAAATACGGCCAAGTACGACACTGGTCCCGTTCCCTTTTTGGCGATGCGACTGATCAAACGCAACTCGCTGACTTATCTGAGCTCGACTTTCCGCTCGCAAGGTCTATTTTAACTATTAATATTTATGTGGATGACGTTCCGTTCGGCTGTAACGATAAACCGTTATTGAAGCGTACAAAAGCTAACTTGAATGTCGTGAAATGAGCCTCGAATTCACGACATGTATTACGCGATCTTAAATATTCTTAAAATGGGTACAGTGACGCGAATTAGTTTTTGTATACTCCTGTATAGTATAATTTGCACCAAATGACTTTTGCAATTCTTATGGTTATTTTTGATTGTTTGGTACAAACCTTATATTAGCTTGTTATTGTTTGGTTCTAGATTGCAAATTATAATAACCAAACTTATCATTTGCAAATGTTCAGAATTATCGCTGCAAAAACAAATAGAATAGAATAGAAGTGTCTTATTTTAAGATACCAACGTCTCGGTTAAAGGTATGAGCTGTATATGATAAGATTATGATGTTTTAATTTGTGATGATATTCGTTTTTGAAATAGGTAAAATCGAAGGACGAATGACTGTAAAGCGAGTTCAGACATCAAATGGTAAAAATACGCTTACACTAGAACTGACTTTATATGAAAAATATATTATTATTCGCGGAAGAAAATATAACTGAAAATTTACTATAGAATAAACCAAACTGATCGTATACTTTAAAAATTTAAATTTATCTGATAATTTATGGTAAAAATGTACCATAAATATGATATTTTCTTTTGTGTTTATATTATACTGCGTTATGTTTATAATATATTTTCACTGTAATTTATTATTTATGTTTTGGAAATATACGTCCAGTTTCGTTTATTTTATAGTAGAATTTCAGTTATATTTTTCTCTGTGTACACTGAGAGAAATTTGGTAGAAAAAATTAGCATGAATAATGGTAATTGCGCTACGACTAAAAAATAATCATTTTTAACATGTTTTGTGTTAAAATTCTGGATAAAATATGTTAAAAATGTTACATATAACACAAAAAGTGATAAAAAAATCGCACAAAAAATGGTAAAAATTAACACGAAATATGTTAAAAATTATCATTTGTCAGTCGTAATGCTCAAATCACATAATTCGTGCTAATCTTTACAATCAATTTTCTCTCAGTGTATAATACATAATGTATTTTGACAGATACCCTAGTAAACTGAAAAATATATTTACAATAAGGTTTTGAACAAATAAATATATTGGAAATATATATTGGTAATATATTTTAAACATATTTATAACATACTGTTAAAACATTGGGAATGTATTTTTATTTTTACTAGGGGAATATTATTTATATTATACATATTTTTATGCGCATGAAGTTTCAAACATTGAATGTCAACGAAATGAACAATAAATACTTTTTCAAAACGTAAAAGATAAATGTTACAAGTGTATTATTAATATTAACCCCTACAGAAATGTAACGTTGCTGCAACGTTGCACGAACGTTTCGGTAACGTTGCAGCAACGTTGTGCAACGTGCAACGGGTTCAAGATTTGAACCCCGTCATATTGTAAAATCATACCTACAACCCAAACACTTAACCACTAGGCTAGTAGCATCTTTGTAAACACATACTGTTTTAACATATTTCAATGCCAGTTTCGAAAAGAGACTTTCTAAATTATGTTCCAAAGTTGCTGCAACGTTCCCGCAATGTTCATGCAACGTTGCAGCAACATTAATATGGTAGGACATTGAAACGTTGCAGCAACGTTGCATTTCTGTAAGGGAATATACCATTATCATTGTTTTATTAACACTTATTGTTCATCTTATTAATACATAAACTGAACATCATTAAATGCTTTGAAATGGGTTCTATTTTTTAATGTAACGTTTGAAACTTCATGTATACATATACTTTTGCAGTCCAAAACTATTTAATACATTATATTATGATTTAAAAAGTTCACGACCTTATATATCGATAATAATTAATTTGATGAACATATTTGACAAAAAATAATTAGAAAGTAAACGCGACCGTTTATATAGTTTAGTTTTATTATACGTCAGAAGCGTAGTACATTCTCTCTAGATTTTCTTTCAGGCGAAGCTTATTCGGTTAATAACCTTCGTCCTCTTATTCGTCAATCGTATCTGAATCGCGAGTAAGATGACTCATTCTAGCACTAACGCTATTTACCAATGAACTTTTGAAGGTACCAAAATCAACGAATAGCATTTCCACGGAATTAAACGACTTATTAAAGCGTTAATCATCGACCGATACTCGATCCAAGCTATACACGTTTATTCATATATGTATAACCATATTTAGACGAAGACAATCTTATTCAAGTCGGGGAACAATTAGCTTGTACCGACTTGTCCCGCCATATAAAAATCCGAAATGAAAATGCGATGTTATCATATCGCTACATTGCACGGGCTTTTGCAATTGGCTTTGCGCGCGATATGCGAGAAATTCTGTTTGCTTAACGCGCGGCATAAAGTAAAAGCGGTCATTCGAAGTTGTATCAAGATCGATCAACCGAGCACGTACTGCGTTCTGTTGAGATCATTCATTCATACCGGCGCCGAGATGGAAGTTGCCAGATTTAACAACTGGTCCAATACTACACTCTTAAGGTGGTTCTCCTTACCATTTTGACAGATATTGCAGATTTTGATGTATTTTTGTTCATTATAATAATTAAAATGTGATATTTATTCAGGATATTTTTTCATTTTAGAAGAATGTTATTCCTCAACAAAATTGAATATTCGAATTTAAAAGTTGACGTGGAAACACAAGTTGTTTGCGAGGTGACAAAAAAACGACTTGTGTTACCACATCAACAATTTTATTTGAAACTTAAATGCTGTTAGGTAAAATTAATATCCCTTTTTCAAAAAATGGTATGAATTATTTACAAGTTGTATGTAATTTATTATGCATTGTTATAATGAAAAACACTAACACCGTTGCTATAGACTTGGAGAACCCCCTTAAAACGATGCTTTATCTCAAGATTTTAGAATGTTAAAAACAGATTAAAAAAAGACACAAAATACAAAATCGTCATATAATAAAAGAAAATAGATATACCCGTCGTGACCTTGTTTATTTTGTGTGTTTATATGTTTTCTTTCGTTTTTGTTCCAAAATGTGTTGTATTACTGGCGAAAGGCTTATTAATAAATTCATTCCTGAGGGTGGCCATATTGTTACTATGATATTGATGAAGCTGGTAACATGGATATTTTGTTCTTATACGTTGACAAAATTTACACATTAACACATGACAACAGTACACATTAAATGATGTTTTTTAACAATTTATCTAACTGGCATAGTACTGGTTTTACCACATTTAACCGTATAATTAATTACGTATAATCATATTTAGGTAGTTACAACGTCCGCGTGTGTTTTTAGAGAAATTCATAATTTAAATGTGCTGGTACGGCTTTTCTTGTCACAACAGTCCTTCGAAGGGATTCTTGAAGGAATGATTAATTATATCACTATAACTATATTATCTTCCATTTTCTAAAAGATATCTAAATTTTTATTCTAAACATCATATCATAAATCATAAAATTAGTAGTAGTAAAATTTGCAATCCACATAATAAATTATTTAAGTTTATGTAGAAAATTTTAATATATAATGTAGTAATTTTTTTGTGTTTTCACGTATCATCCACTTTTGGTATAATATATAGTAAATTGTTAAATATTTGTTTTCTCAGTGTATATCCCACTTTTGATATAATATATAGTAAATGTTTTTTTCCGTGTAATAATTTGTTATTATACTATATGAATAATTAAACAAATTGTATAGTTAACATATTAGTTTTTTTTCAAATACATATACAAACTATTTGATATCACGTTCCATGTAGAAAAAACGGTGATCAGCCAATCTTTATGAACGGGCCAAGCTCGGCCCAACAATGGCTAAAATTAATAGGCTTCATTTTCTTCAAAAAAATATTTTTATTGTCCTATGTCTGTAATTGATAAAATTAACTTTTTATTTGGAATAATTAATAGGCTTCAATTTTGGTTCAATAACATCTAAAAATATATGAATAAATATTACCAAATAAATAATGAAAACAATGATATCGTCTAACGTTTATTTACATTTTTGCTCACTTCTCCTATTGTTATTATCTAGCTTGGTAAAATTTGCAAGATTATTTTTTTTAATATAGAGAATGCTTATTATGGCGGCCATAATCATCACCAAGGAAGAGCCAAACATTGGCGCTTGTTTAGTACAAGCTTGAATAAAATTATATAATTAAAAGAGTAATTCTGGAGTTGTTGTTATATTATTTATAATTACATTTTATTGGATCACAATGTATAATGTATTTTATGAATCTGAAAGATTTATATCGATATAATAAACTGTTAACAAGATAAATAATATAAAAGATAGCCTGTTGGTCTGAGAAAGGATTATACCTTCTATTGTAAACATGCATGTACAATATTCCCCTATCTCTCACTCCAGAATTACTAAATATATAGTTTAATTTGGCGGCCGAATATCACCATCACCGAATAAAAACCAAATATCGGCTAATATTGGACAACTCTGAACAAAGTAAAGGCTAAACCCGAGTCAAAATTTTAAGCCTCCGTTGAACCTCGAAAAAACGCAGAAATTTGTATAATTTTAGCCTTCTTTCAACCTCGAAAAATGCGGAAATTTCCATTTTCGCACGTTTCGAGGTTTAAAGGAGTCTCAAATTATTTTCACTAAAACTTTTAAGCGTATCGTTTTAACTTTGAATGTTATATTCTCGAATATAATTAAATATATAAATATTCCTATATAATTCTTAAATATAATTAAATATACACATATTACGCAAAAGGAAAGGGAAGAATATTTAATTCGAAGTTGTAATTTATTACAAGGGGAAAAATATCAAACTTATTACAGTATTAAATGTTTTCAGACTAGCATTTTTCTCCATGTTAACACCATGACATTCAATCTAGTATTTATGGTGAACTCAATATTTCGTTTCCAATCAGCATTGATAAAAATGATAAAACAATATTCGATTAACGATGATTCTTTAGAACATTCGATGTTATATTAAAATATATTTCGAAGTATGATACCTTTAATTTTTTCAATTAAATTAAATAAATTAAATGAATATAATATGCACGGAGAATAACGTTTAGCTGTAACTAATAATAAACATTGTTTCAAGTTAGATAAATGTTTGGTTGATTTAGTAAAACATTTATTTAAATTACATATTTATTTATTCATTCCAATCAAATATATTCTCTCCGTGTGTTAATAACATACAAATATGTATCTATATTTCTAGGTTAAATTATTGAAGAACTACATCATAATTAAAGAAGATAACAAATAATATCTATTTTAAATCATTATAAAATATATATATAATTTACATATTTACATATTTATAAAATTAAATGATTTTATAAATTATTTTATTTCATTTATTAGAATTTTATTAAAATATATTGTTAATATTATATATTAAATATTATTAATATTAATTATTCATTTAATATATTTACACACTATTCTGAAGACATTTAATTCTTTATTAAGTTTGATGTTTTTCCCGTGTATATGAAAATCCGATAGAATATTCGAAGATATGTTCTAACATCAACATTTTAAATTAATATTTACACTGAGATAAATTATATATGAAAATTTACTACTTATAATACGAGATTGGACTTTAAAACGAAAAAAAGTTGAATTTACTATGTTTAGCAGTAATATTTGCAGAAAAAGCAGTAAATTTCTACGTAAAAAACGTAAATTTTTCTGTTAAAAAGATTAAATTTTATGATTTGTCGCTTAAAAGTCCAAGATCGTATTATAAATAGTAATTTTTCGTGTTTGATTTTTCTCAATGTAAAAAGTAAAAAGTAAACGAACATGAAAAATTATGTAGGAAATAAGAAATAAATTATGTAAAAACTAATTCAGATTGTAGATCAAAAACAATTATTTTAAAATAATATTAGGCAAATCAATCCAGAATGAAATCCTGTTTTCCTATTATAAATTTATATTATTTATGTTGGTTTATTTTTCATGTGAAAATAAACGTTGGAAACTTCAGATAC
>JABFQC010003675.1:0-13708 GCA_022817085.1 Psilanteris sp. ZL-2020 | reverse complement strand
CTATAAACAACTGTGACTATTGTATGAATTTTTCTTTGTATTTTATTTTTTTGTATTTTATTAAAATCTTTTAATAATGTTAATTATTAACCTTAGTCATATGATGTATACAATTTTGTAAGAATTTTTGCCCGTAAAAAATTTTAATAAATAAATAAATAAATAATTATGATTAATAATAGTAACAATAATAATAATAAATAGTTAATAATATTTTTCAATCATTTTAAAATAAACTTACATTTATGCAGAAAAGACATGTCATTCTATGTAGATAATTAGGATCTCTTGACATTGCTAATACTTTTGGAATTACAGTATTCTGAGCCCATTCTGGTCCAAATTTTTCAACTAATTTTTTAAGATTTAAAGTTGCAGCTTCTCGGATTGCGTATACATGATCAACTAACCAAGTCATACATAGTGAATTTAACTTCTCATCAAAAAATTCAACACCTAATTGACCAGCTAATAATGGCATGTATCTATAGAATAAACATCAATCATTATTATTTATTTATTATGTATTTTTGTTTGTTTTCATTATTATAATTCATTTGGAATTAATTATAATATTGTATTAATAATATTATATATAAAATAACTTACTCAATAATTGCAAGTCGCACTCGCCATTTTGAATCTTCTGCTAATTCAACGATTGCAGGTAATAGAGATTGTGATAATTGTTGAATTCCAATAACTTCATTTACACAATCCAAGTTACTGATTATATTCAAGCGTACTTCAGGGCATTCATCTTTTAATTGCGATAAAAATAAAGGCAATAGATGTTCTATGGTACTATAGTATAAAAACATATTTTTTAAAATTTAAAAAATTAATTTATGTAATAAAAACGTAAGTGATTATATAAATAGTCTCTTACTTGTGTTTGCCTAAAATAGGACTGAGCCCCATTATAACGCTTGCTAATGCTGATTTAACATGTTGATTTGGATCTGCCACAAGTTCTTTTACACAAGGTAGTATATTTGTCATGATAATTTGTTCTTGATTAAACTGATCCAAATTTTCGCAAAAACTACGAACTTTATCAGCTGCTGCTGCTCGAACTTCAGCTTCTGTATCTTTTAATAATACTTGAAATGCAGGTACTAAATCTGTTTTTGTGATTTCAGGACCAACGGCTTTTTGAAGCTAAAATAATATATATTTAGAAAATCTACATTAAAATACTCTCAACATTAAGTACATATTAAAGAAATTATAAAAGTATATATATATATATATAGTAAGTAGTATTAAAATACAATGAGAAAGAACAAACATAAATTACAAGAGATTAAGTAAGTTTAATAAACCAAAAGAAACTGTGTATATTCATTAAATCATATATAAAGTATAAAAGGTGTATAATAATATCTAAAGCATTGTTTTATTTTTATCATATATAAAAATTTCACTGAAATAAAGAAATATAAACTTATTGATAGATATTTGGATAGAATATACATAAAGTATTTTAAAGACAAATTGTAAAATGTAATTAATTAACCAATCAAAATTAATAACAAATGCATTATTATAAAACTGATTATTTTGGATAATTATTTGAGTGGTTATATAATTAACAATTTTAAACATTATTTTATTTATAAATATCTACATAAAATTCATTTCTTATTTAGGTTTAAAGACTGGTAATAATATATATACATGGTTTTATATTTATAGATATTATCTCAGTTATGTTAAATGTCAAGTTTGTTATTATTTGCAAATGAGTAAATACTAATGTTAAATGTAATGCTTTAGATATTTTATTAATATGTACAATAGTTCAAATATATCTAAATAAATGTAGAACTTTATTTGTAATTAAATATGATTAAGTGTAACTCTATTTCAATCAGAACTAAATATGTCATAAATAAAACGTAACTGAAATATAATTTAAAAAGATAATAAACTATTAAAGTTAATAATTTTGTTAATAAAAAGTTTTAATAATAGAGTAAATAAATAAAGTATACATTTATTTCATATTAAATTATGCATAAAAACCAAAATAACGCTACAATATATGTTATAAATTAATTTTTTTTTTAATTTTATAATACATTTCTTGTCACAAATATAAAAATGTATAAAATTATTAATATCAGTTATAATGTATATACATGTATATAAATATACATATTAAATTATTGTAATAACATAAAAAATTTAAATAACTAAATAAAAGTAGGGCAAAATAAGATCTGGTACTAGGGAGCAAGAGTTGTTTACTCATTGCGAAAATCATACACAATTTTAATTGTACAATTATATATTTGATTCATATAATAATAATCAATTAATGTATTAAAATTAATTGAAAAACATTACTTACATCTGTGAATTTATCAGCGACCATATAACGAACTCTCCAAGATTGATCTCCTGCGCACTGACGAAGTGTGGGCATTACCAATTGTTCAATATCTTCCTGTTCTAATATATTTGCAATACTAACGCAGGCTTCAACTGCTAATAAACGTACAGAGTCCTAGAAATATTTTAAAATATTCTTGAAATTTCATATTATCAATAATAAAAAATAATTATTTCTATAAGTAATATATTGTAGTATTTTGTTAGTAATTTATTGATAATTTATAGATAAATAATTTATTATCGATATAAAGATAGGAAAGTTTATAAAGATAAAAATGAAATAAATTAGGTGGATTGAATAGTATGAGTGTGAACAAATTGATATACCAAAGTTCATTCCTGAATGTAAGAATCTGAATAAAATTTATATGTACTTACTTGTTCATCTTGTGCAAGGTTTACAAACATTGGAATGAGTTCCAATTTCAAATATTCAATTTCTACCACTTTGACAAACTCGCCCAATTTTGAAGCAGCTGATCTTCGCACCATAGGTGTATCATCCTGGCACAAATTGCGGAAGTAAATTCTTAAATCGGCTAAAAGAGAAAATTATAAATTGACAGATTGCTTTCAAATAATAAATTAAATAAATTAAATATTAATTATTTATACATTTGATTGCTGCATTGACTCGTGGATAGCATACACTGAAAAGACCACATGCTGATGTTCTTGACGTGAACCAATCTCCAGAAGCCAATCGCTGAACCAATGGTACAAAATGTTCTTCCAAATCTTGTGGACTGTGTAAACTTGCTATGTTGCGAAGTGATTCTACAGCTTTGTCACGAACTACAGTTTCTTCGATTTGAGCTAAAGATTCTAATGGTTGCTATAAATATAATTTATTTTTATTTTATTTAGTATACATTTTCATTTTAATAAACTAATTGTTTCATATTAAAATAAAGGATATATAATTGATGTAATATATTATTAAAATTGCTTTGTTTACTTTCTAATATTAACAAGAATTTCAGTACTCAATAAATGGCAATGAAAATATTCTTCCAAAATTGTTTTTTAATCTAAATAAAAATAATCTATGATTTACTAATTATACTGACATATTTAATAATATTTAACTATATTATTTTAAATTAATCATATTACATAAATGATTTTATTTGAATTTAAAACTATTATATTGATATAAATATAAATGTATTAAATATACTTTCCTGATATATAATTATAAGAAACTATATGATTTAATATAATATATATATAGGTCAGTATCAAATTCTATACTTAACCAAAATCCATACCATGACAGTTATACCTATAATTATTGTGAATATAGGTATATATGTTATGACATGAATTTTGATTAAGTATAGAATTTGATACTGACCCATAAATATATACATATTATATTAAATCATATAATTTCTTATAATTATATACCAAGAAAGTATATTTAAAAAATATTTATCTAGTTATCTTTTTTATTTTTTTATCATTACTTTATTTTAAAAAAATATATTTTATTAAAACAAAATAATCCAATTATTTAATCATACATACCAATAAATAAAACACATATTCTGGTCCACCAACAAGTGGTGTAAATTGTCCCAATTGTTCTGCAAGTGCTAAAAGCACTTCATCTTCATCATAGATGGTGTCGGTCAAAAATGGTATAAGTTCACTTCGGGTTCTTTCTACTCCAAGTGCCAAAGCTATTGTAGATAACTTTTTAATTGAATTTAACCGTAACTATAAAGATAAATAAATTCCATTTAATATATGTACAGATAAATAAAATACATCTTTAAAGAAGGCAAAATTTAAAAGAACGCTTTGAATTAATTTTGACGCGTCACCGATCAATATTGCAATTCTATATAAACTGATAAGCAATCATACTATTTTTTGTAAATATTAATACATATCATTCAGTAAATGTTTAGATCCTTTTATAAATCAAAGGCAACTAATTAGTTTTACTCCTTATCTTCTATGAAAACATTTATCACAATCTACACGCGAATGTCAAATAACCGGTACACTTTTTCGTCACTTTGCATAATTTTTAAATACTAATATTAATAAAACGCGTCACTAGGATAGCAATTAAAATTACATTTAATACCTGGACATCTTCATTCTTTAATTCATCGATTAATACCGCAATTGGATAAAGACTTTCGTCCATAGCCGCCATTTTGCTGTTGAACCACTGTTGAACTCACTTCAACAATGAACATCGAACGAATTCCGGTTGTGGCGTCACCCCTCACGCTGTCGTATGTCGCGCTTACTATCTTTATCATTTCATTATTAAAACTCTTAGATGGCGTTAGTAAACGTGTGTTTACACAGTATTACAAAAATTTAAGTAATGTAAAAAAAAATATTAACGCAAAGGATGAATTATTCTTTATATTCAAATGTATTGTAATTTATTTAAAAAATTGTATAAATGCAAAGAAATTTTAACGACAGTTTACCGTGTTCGTAGGCCGAAAAATATTTAATATTAGAATTTTATATCTTAGAATTGCATAAATATAAATATAATATATATATAAAAATCTATTTCAACACAGTGTAAAGTAATATAAAATTACGTTTTTATTTTTATAAAGAAGGATTATATAGTTGACAATAATATTTGCGAAACCTTTTGAACAAAATAATCACCATATTATTAAAGTTGTTTTTATAAAAACTATTAAATACTTATACCTGACAGAAAATGTCGTCTGGTAATTTTGCGTTAAGAAATCTACATATATTTGCCTACTATTTTACGTTTTTAAAATAATATTTATTTTCTTAAATTAATACTCAATTGTGTTACATCAAATATACCTAAAGATTACTAACGATTGTAATTTTGATTTATAATAAACCCTATATAAATTCCATTATAATATTTCATCATTTAAATTATTTTATTTCCGAATAAACTTATTAAAGTATTTATATATAATGTTTCAAAACTTATACTTTAATTGTACCCACAATCATGTAAACTGAGTCTATTGTTTTGTATACATTTATTATATCTAAAGGGTAACTGCTCTTTTAAATAAATAAATATACAATCATTTTATTTAAAAAAATTTAAATTACTATTTTATTTTTATAAAGTAATTAATAATATTATTAATTATATATATATGGTATTTACATAATTAATTAATATATTATAGAAATCTTATTAATTTATAAATATATAAATATGAATAATATAAACATAAGTAAATTGTTAAAATAATAAAAGGATGATATATATGATTTATTCGCGAAGTCATGATTTATATTAACGAATATATATATATGATGTAAATATATCTATACATATTTATTAATTTCACTTTTTTACACCAGAAAATGGACTTGGATTTCAATTTATTATAATAATAAATTTAATTATATTATGTATATTTTATTATTTTACAATTACGCGCCATTTTTCAAGTCACGTTTTTATTATATATATATAATTATATAAAATCTAATATTCCCATATAAGTTAATATTTTTATAAATAATATTACATTATGATTATTGTGTATTCATTAAATAATGTTAACATGTATTTGCTAACCTACCTATATGTAAGCCGGTTTAATTAACGTCTTTTTTCGTCATATGCATAAAATAACCTAACTTCGGTTTTGGAGTATAACCTGTCAAGCTTTACTTATGACTTATGATACTTCTACTATTCAACATCAATTAAATGTTTTTAAATTTAATTGCATACATTTTTGTATAGCAAATTAGATAACGTTAATTGAATTAATTTTTCTTTAATTGTATAGACAGGCAAAAAGCAAGTTTAAACTGTGATTTATGTATAAAAATAGATATATTTTTTGATGTTCTTAAATTGTCATTTGAATAGGTTAATATATATTCTTCGTTATAATTTTGTATAAAAAAATAATGAAATTGGTTCACAAATAGTGAGAAAATTGTATATAAAATGGTAAGTTCATAACAATATAAAATGCATATTTAATATAACTAACCATAATGTCAATTATGGTTATGGAAACTATCAATAATTGTAATCAAGTTATAAATTCATGTAAATTATGTAGGAATAATTATGGTTATAACATTTTAATAACAAATAAAATAATTATTTCTATTACACTTAATTCAGCAATTGTAAATTGTTTATATATG
The DNA here is from genome assembly GCA_022817085.1 of Psilanteris sp. ZL-2020. Lineage (NCBI taxonomy): Eukaryota > Metazoa > Arthropoda > Insecta > Hymenoptera > Scelionidae > Psilanteris > Psilanteris sp. ZL-2020. The sequence continues at coordinate 7,159 of JABFQC010003675.1, read as the reverse complement.
ACATTTAGTGTTACTATTATGATTTATCTATATATTTTTTTAATAATAAATATATACTTATTTAAGAGAAAACATAGTTAGAACTATTCTAAAATAATTGTTAAATAATCATTTCTTTTATTATTAAATACTTTATTTGGTTATAATAATTATAATGTATTTATTTAGATAAATATAGTTCTTTCTATATTTCTCTCTTAACATGTTTATACTTCGTTATTTAACTATAAAATATACTAATATTATACAATAAAATAAAGTGAAGAAATAATACTAATACAAATTATTATGAAATAATAATTAATATATTTTGTTTAATAATTTGTATAATACTTGTATAATTTTTTCCATAATTACTCCAGGTTATTGGCTAATAAATTTATGAATTAGGATCCACAATATACACAAAATATTGAAAAAATGGTATCAACAAGAGGACCCAAATTTAAGTTCTGTGATGGAGAAAAAGTGTTATGTTATGAACCTGATCCAACAAAAGCCAAAGTTTTATATGACTCAAAGGTAAATTAGAATGAAATAGAAAAAGCATAATTAAGTTGAAAATCATTTCTATATATATTTTTTTTTATAAATTTTAATTAATTTGTATTATTTAATTTCAAAAATCTTTTGAACAATTTTTTTTAATATCTATTAATTATTTTATTATTTTAAAATTAATAACTTAAAATAAATTTAACAAGAAATTAAAATTAATATAAGCTATGTATTTTCTTAATAAACTGTTTTATTATAATAATATAATTCGCAGGTTTTAGATGTTATTGTCAACAAAGATCAGCGTGGTAGAAAAGCAGTAGAATACTTAATACATTTTCAGGTAAAATTTCATTTTAAATTATAATTCATTCGGATTTAAGTTTTTATTATAATTTTCATTGTTTTAAAAACAAAACAAAAAAAAGAATTCTACACATATTTGTAAATATTTTGAAAGTCGTGATATATATTTGTTCTTATTGTCCACAAAGATTTAGGTGAAATCAAAATTTAGAAGTTTCAGTGAATGTATAAATTCTATTTTTAATCAGAAAATTTAATTATTCAATACATGGTGAAAATTTCACAAAAATTATAATACATTGTAATAATATTCTCAATTGTGACTATGAATAACAATTAAAATTTAATTTATATAATAAAGGTCATTAATAATTTTAAAATTTATAAATATATTTATATATATTTTTATAACTTTATTTAATTAAACTAAAAGACATAAATTAATAATTACATTTAATAAATTAAATAAAAATGTACGATATTATGAAAAATTACATTCTATAAATGATTTTTTGCAAGTAAAAGTACTTATTTTGTAATATTCAGGGTTGGAATTCATCTTGGGATCGATGTGTAACTGAAGAATATGTTTTAAAAGACACAGAAGAAAATCGGCAATTACAAAGGGATTTAGCACAAAAAGCACAGTTACAACTGTAAGTATTAACGTGACCTTCGACGTGACCATAATTCGTCTGGACACTAAATGTTCCTCGTTAAGTTAGGAAGTTAATATAGCATTCCCACGAGCGTTAATTGATTTAAATTAATATGAAAACATTTATTTTATATTTATTTTGATGTATCTTCTGTTTGTAAATATAAGAAAAAAATGTATATACATATTATATAAATTATATATGTATATATATATATATATAAACACATCCTCCGGTTGTTATGAAATCCCACCATTTTTGGGTGCTCTAGCTAGGGGTTTGCGAATTTGTTTTGGCGGAGCAACTCTGGCGAATCACATCGGATGGCTAGTGGCCACCCTCTGAAAGGGATGCGGGGGGCTTCGCCCCCCTCCCTAAAAAATCTATACAAACTCAAAATTCGAGGTCCTAAGTGGCGCCAGAACTGTATTATATGAGCAAGACATTGAAAATACCATTCTATACTTCTGGTACGAATTGACTTCTGGTAGTTTTGGGATATTTTTTACTTATTTTACACTGTTGCAAAATTTATACGTCCTTATAACGACCGTTTGCGCCATATATATATATTAAATTGAATATAAATTTGTTTACATATGCAATTTATGATAATTAATTAGATATCATTTTATTAATCTATCAAAAATTTATTTTTCATTAAATATACTAGAGGAGCATACTTATATCGACGTGAACGAAAAAAAAGAAGTCATAAATACTCTGAACGATCTAATGAAACTGGAACAGAAACAAAACATAGAGCCAGAAGTACAGGTAGCCGAACAACTTCAGCAACAACTGGTTCTTCTGAAGATGGTAGTTCTGAACAACATGATGATTATGACACAGAAGTAATAATCGTTTTTATAAATTAATATAATTTAGATTTTTTTTATTTATACAAAATTTATAATAATAATAATAGAATAATATTTTTAATAATAGAAAATTATTTATGTTAGTTCATGAAAACAAAAATAGTTAAAGTTAATTAAATATTTATTTATTTTTTGTTATTGTTGTGTATCATTAGAGCATTATTATTTTTGAAAGGTAAAGAATGTTTTTCAGGATGTTGTAACTGAGGAAGAAATGGAAAGTAGTTCTGATTACGTTGGAGAAACAACTGACGATGATGAAGATAGCGGAGGTGGAAGTCAATCAGGAGCTAGTGCGCGACCTACAGTTGACCTTGATATTGGCACTACTTTAAGAAGAATTTTAGAGCATGATTATGAATTAATCGTCAAAAAGAATAAGGTAATATTATTAATTAAATCATTTAAAATATAAAATTATTTTCTCTGTATGGAAAATTAAAACTACAAAAACAATTTTAAATTAGCATTTTTATCATACGATATTTTTATTCAAATTCAACATACCGATAATAGTAATAATTTTAGAACATATAATAAATTATAGATTTTATTATTTGGCAATATTTAATAAGATTATAAATACCCATGCATTTTTAGAAACTTATTTAATTAATCTTTATAATATTTTCAGTTAATAGTTTTGCCAAGTCAACCAACAGTTGTACAAATTCTTGAAGCATGGGTACATCATTATACAACAACTCAATTAACAAATTTCCCAGAAAAGCCATCAAGGAATAAAACAAATAACACAATAGAAAGAACAATAAATGATATTAATATATGTAGAGAAACCGCTGATGGTATAAGAATTTATTTTGATTTTACTCTACATGATTTACTTCTATATAGACAAGAAAGACAGCAATATTGTAACGTTCTTGTTTCATTATCAAATATTAATGAAACTAATATTACAGTTAAAGAAGAACCTGTAGAGTAAGTTATTATATTATTTAGTAATATTTTATTATTCAATATATTCACAATATCTATAATCAATGATATTTTAGAGATATGGTGATCAAAGAAGAAATATTTGATGATAATGAATATGCCCATTTACCTCCTTTTCGGGAACAAGAAATAGATGCGGACAAAAATAATTGTCCCATACGAAGAAGATTACGATCTTGTCGATTAAGCACAAATGAAGAAGCTAAACAGTCCAGAGTCAATGAGGAAAATAAAACGGATGCTATTAATGTATCGAAGTAATAACTTTTATATTTCATACTGTTAATATAAAAATAATATTACTAAAGAATGTATTATTAAAAATACTTAAAGTAAAATATTTAATGAACTTATTCGAAAATTATAGAATAAAAATAAATGAAATTTTTGTCTTGTGTATAATTGTTTAGTTATACGATTAATTGATTAGCAAAGAAATGTTTCAGTTGAGTTATATATAAACGATTGAATATAATTCTCAATTAGTTAAAAGCATGTGTTTATTAAATAACGGTAACTTATATCATATTGTTAAACCATTATTGATTATATTGGACTTGTTTCAAAATAGTAACATTTATTTGGATAAAAATTGTAGGGCACTAAAATTAATTAATCATATTAAAAATATAACATGATTTTTTTGATCATTTGATATATTGTATTATTATTGTTATTTATATATAATAATTATGTCTTTTTATTATTGTTTAAAATAGCATTGCAAGTACAAGCTCCCGATGTTCCAGTCCCCGTTCTATCAATCTCCGAACACAATCTTGTATATCTACAGCCCAAGCAAATCTTCTGTTATCAGAAGCTAGTAAATGGAGGTTGATGCCTGATTCTATAAAAAAACAAAATTCTCCTAGCCCATCAATGTATTATGGAGCTATCCATTTAATCAGATTATTTGGTAAAAAAATTGTATTTTACTTTAATTATTTATTACTTATATAAATGTAATGCTTCCGAATTTGTAAGATTAAATAAGTATATCGTTTAATTATACTTAATTACAGTTAAACTTCCCGATTTACTGCAACAGACGGATATCCCTGACAAAAAGATGAAGGTTCTTATTAAATACCTCGATATATTTTTAAGGTTAGTTTTTTCGTTTAATCCTAATATTAAATACATTTGGACAAAAAAAACTTCGAAAATATATAATATAATTTATTACAGTTTTATGGAAACACATCCAGAATGGTTTGGAGATCAATATTATATTCAAGCTGGTAACTCATCACCACAACAATCTGTCAGTTCTTAAAATTTGACAAAAATTTGATTAAGGTGTTAAATATTCTTTTTTATATGTATTTAAGTAATAGCTACTGTTACTATATTTAGATATATTGTACTTTTTTACTTACACATTAATGATATTGAATTAACGATCATTTTAATGAAATGTTTTAACAAAAAGTTTTTCATTTTGTTTGTATTTTGATGAATTTAAATTCTTTATGTCTGTTATAAGACATATCAGATCTCAAAAATAATTTAATTATTGTAATAATAAATTTTTGTAAATACAAAATATAACATGTCTAGAACCAGCGATGAATTTCTTAAATTAAAGGATGGTAATAAGACAAAGCTGTATTTTACATAAGTGTCAATAAATTTAATTGAACAAATTTTAATACAAATTGATTTATTTGATGATTATTGGTATATAATTCCTTAATAGGAATTTCATACAAAATATACATTGTTTATTACATTGCACTTATTCCATAAAATTTTTCAAAAGATATTAGTTTAACAAAATTTGGAATCAAATTTACATTTACTACACTTTTTAAAATAATATAAAAATATATTTATAAATTTGTTTATATATTTTGTTTAAAAAAATTATATTTATATATATAATGTTTATATACATATGTAAGCGCTTTCAAATACATCAGAAATATTTCTCGGCACCTGAATTAACATTTGTTGAATTTAATCTTTCAGGTTTAAGAACAAACGTATTAAATTGAGCGTTTCACTGTATACATTTTCTAGTTCGGATAAAAGTATATTTTGTACAATATTAAAAAAAAAACAACTATATATAGTTGATTATAAAATGTTGAAATATTTTAGTAAATAATGAATTGCATATAAAGACGTCCATTTTTATATTAAAAATATAAATGCATTACTTTCATAGCAAGATTGTTCTAAAACTTGTACAATTTCAACGAGTGCGTTAAATAGATTTTAAAAATAGTTATTGCGATCGATGAATCGCTAATCGACGATCGCGTGACTAATTTCGTTTGCTCGAGTTAATGAGGTATTTGCAGCAATGCGTGAGTAAATGCTTTTCACCGGAGACGTCGTGATGAGACGGTGCGGTCAATTCCCGAGTATATATGTCGAGGCCGTACTGACCCTCTTCCGGAAAAGTGATGGAGAAAGTTACGACATCATCGTCGGTCACTGAATGCGTGACATATTTTGAGAGCCGTTTCTCTTCGATACCGTTTTTGTGTAAAGTTGCCATAAAATCCGTTAGCGACCGAGACATGCGAAACTGGATCTCCAATTCTCGACCGGCGAAAACCAAGGCTTCCTATAGATTAATAAATATTTAAATATATATATATATATATAAATATACGTATACAAATAAATGTCAGCCTTTTTTAAAGTAAAATTATATCGCTACTTTGAAGTATTAAAGTAATTATCAATTAAATTTAAAATAATAATAATAATTTCATATGAGATACTTTTAAATCAAGATAAAATAATTAAGACAATGAATTAGCGGAGACGCAAGACAAGTAATTAGAAGAAAACCTGATGTGTAATTGGAACGAGACCGAAGAGCCGTGTCGCTTTAGTAGGTCCCCACTCTCCACTGGCGCAATTCGGTAACGGCACCATCACCGTTTGTAAGTTTTCGCAAGCAATTTTAAATTTACAGACACTCTTGAACTTCATTGGTTCGCCTGTTAAATATTCTTTAGGCGTTACTGCGTTGGCAAATACGTCCAAAAGGAAAGCGCCGGAACATGGCGCGTGAACCCGAAAAGCCACCAAGTTACCAACAACGGACTGAAAAATGAAAACATCAATAATTTTATATCGATTTATGCGAATCAATGCAAATCCAAAAATCAATACTCAATGGCAATTAAATTAATCAGTTTTATTCAATTATAATCAAAACATACTTAAAGTCATAATTACTTAAAATCTGACAATTAAAATCACATTAGTTCAGTAACACGTTAGTAAAATTATATTGTAAAACACGTCCAGACAGTTACTGCAACGTGATGTGCATTTTATGATCCAATAAAAATAATCATGTAAAATAGTAAAATTTGCATTATATATAATTATGCATAATAATGAAATTGACTGTTGGATAAACGTTTTGTCATTACACTGCTGAAAATAAGTGTCTTAAATGTCACGGTTTTAAGACACAGAGTGACTTATTTAAGTCACCAGCTATCTTAACACAAAATATTGTGATTAGATTAATTCACTTAAACGTCTCAATTAAGCCTCTTTGCGTCTTAAAAAAGTTACGTGTATTACATGTTTTTTACCATTGTAATTGACATAATTGGTTCTGAACGTACTAAAATTTATTTATGTAATTTGCAATAAGCTAAAACAACTCAATGAAAAAAACAATAAACAATTAATTTTGTACCGTGGAAATAATTTTTGTTAACTTATCAGTGTCCTGCAAGATCTGCGTAATACGTTACACTGAAAAAAAAGACTGTCACATTTAGACAATTTTTGTTTGTTTCAGACAATAAAAAGTTTTAATATAGGAACAGCGAAAATTTGGTTGTAACCTACACAATCTAATTGTCAAAATTAAAACTG
>JABFQC010003674.1:0-13708 GCA_022817085.1 Psilanteris sp. ZL-2020 | reverse complement strand
CCCGTGAATCGAGCGCGCTTTACGACGCTTTGTCGACGACGGGTTGTCACTCTCGCGCGGGGACGAGTCATTCACGGCGAAACACGACGCGTCGCTTTTGACGATCCGCGATCATTATACGATCGGAAGGTTGCTTTTTCACGATCGTGCGGATGACGAGCAAAAAAAATTCCGGCGATCGCGTTTGCCGGGAGTTTCTCGGTCCGCGGGTTAATTGACGAAATTTTGGCGCAGGAAGCGACGGCGAGAAAGTCGCGTCCGTCCGGGCTCGCCGGCCAATTTCTGAATGCAAATACCTGCGGCGCCGAGAGCCGGGGTGAGAGGTTGAGAAAGGGGTGGTATGCAAATAGAAAGCTGTTACGTTGGGTCTCGCCTGCCTCATCCGTTCGTCGCCTCACTCTCTCGGCGCGCTGCTCGAGTTGTTCGTTCCGTCGTCCGGATAACATCAGGGCCCGGCCCCCTTTTCATCGCGCCTCGCATAAATATTTGCCTCGCACCGAAACCGCCAAATGCATTATTTTTTAAATAATAACAGACGAAGGGCAAATTGCCACATGCCCGGGACAAACCGATCGCGGGTGTTTCGTTAATTGCAACGACTTGGCTGATCGGAGAATTGAATATTTATTATCATTATTATTATCACTATTGTTTCTTGAAGTTGAATTTCAAATTGAAAAATATTTATTCAGTTATGAATTAACAAAGTCGTCGAGTCGCGTCAAACTCAGCATCCGATCTCGAAGCAAACTACCGAACTGACAATCGACAAAGCTCCATCGATCTATCAATTACGCGGCCGACGCGAATGCAGATGAGTTGTTTGAGTTACTTAACGACGCGACGCAAACAAGTGTCGTAAAGTCGAGTTCTCGTATTTATGAAAGAAGCCATCCTCTTTGAAGCGGAAAGGCGAGCGGAATAAAGCCGCTTTCTTTTCGATGCAAAAGTACTCGCGCTACCGCATTTCAGGCCAATCCGCGTCTATAACCACTCGTTATTAACGGATCTCCTTGTCCCGCGAAAACATATTTGCAGCGAATGCCCGATTGAATAAAATATGACTCAATTTCCCCCGACAAAGGTCATTTTCGCGAAAAGAAAGCAGCGGGAGAAAAAAACACGGCTCCTGGCGTAATTGCGAAGAAAGGAGACCGTTTATTTTCTTGTTCTCGCGCGCGTCTCCGTCGTTTCGGTCGCCCCTCTCCCCCGCGTTTTTTTCCGTCCATTTCTTTCATTTTATATCCTTCTTTTTCTCCTTTCTTCTTCTCCCCGTTTTTTTTTCCCCCTTTTTTCATCGATCTCATCGACGCCAAGATCTATATACCGGTAGGCGAATTTCTCGGTCGCGGACTCGGAGGTAGCACGGTATAATTTAGGCGTTTATGGCTCGCCGAGGAGAAATAATAATTTAGTAGGCGTCTACAGTCTTCATCCCTCGGGTCCCCCGGGCCCCCCGCGCCACGCTATATAAATAACGAGTGGCGCCAGTCGAACTTCCACCGTTACATTATCTCCTACGATTTACACGCTACGAGATGAGCCTATCATGTGATAATATGCAACGCATGCGTTGCGCATGCGCGCACGCAATCGTAACCCGAACTTACGTGCGTTTCGGGTGAACCACAAATTGGCCACACAGCGTTATCGCGTCAAACATCTCGATTCCGTGCCTGCGGTGCTGATTTATTTCGCAAATGTATTCATTATGCCGCACAGATGGCGCTGGGCTCGCGCCACGTCTTTTCTCACGCGCGCGAAACGCACAGCCGCGCGCGGCCGCGGATCAATTTCGCCGCGCGCCAAATTATCGGCCGCTCGAGCGATTAATAGTCGACGCGACCGGGCCGAGCCGCCGAGGACGGTCCGGGTCGCGCGGTTTCGTAACGGACTCGCGCGTCGTTGCGCACGGGAACGGCAACGTGAAATTACACGCGGCCCGCGTTGGTCCACTTTTGGACCACGCTTGCGACGGCATTAAATCAATTTGGTACACTTGTTTTTGAAATTGACGATACCGAGTACCATAATTACAATTAAATTACATTCAGGCGAATTTGAATGCTCACGTGCAGGTGTAAGACGTTTTCGCATGAAAGTTAGAGTGTTTATATATGTAAATATATATATATATATATGTGTGTGTGTGAGTGCATATAAATATATAGTAAATGTAAACATGCACTACTGGTTCGAGTCATTCGATTCAATTTCCTCCTTGGACGTTTTTTGCTGGCGCGCCGAACACGTGAAAACTTAAATTATCCGTTACATTAACGACCAATTCCGCAACCAACTTATTCGGCAATAATACCACACGCACCTGCGCATACCCAGGTCGGAATAATAAACGCGCCCTCGCCGGCGATCCCGTTGGCAAACATTTTCTTATTTGCGTTCGCGCGGTATTTGACACCGCGAAGTATAATAATTCGTAGTCAATTTCTCGCGCCTCGCTCGTTCGCGTCGTTTAAATTCGGCCGTCGGTTATTCGGGCAGTCGCGCGCGCCGCCGAGTCCCGGTCTATTAATCAACGATTATTTAAAAACAAATCAGCGTGCGTTTTTTTCGGCCGCCACTTTTTGCCGGTTCGCTTTTTTCGTATCGCGTATACATCATACCACCCCGGTCCGCGCGGCCAAAATCTCTATGACGCTTGTGCCCCCGTTCCAAACTTTTTGTTCGCATTAATCTCCGGCGTTTCTCTCGTACACGCAAGCTTCCAAATGCTAATGACGCCCGCGATTGCTCCTCTATGGTCAATGCTCGGGCTTCGTCGTCATGCCCATCGTTAGCCCGATCAAATAGTCGGTGGCAGCTGATGTATAGGGTACCTATTAAAATTCCCTAGGTGAATGGCATGATTAATTGGCCGAGTTTATTCAAATATCTAGTACGGCGCCACTATTCTGGTTGAAACAAAAGGAACGATATAAAATAAGACGCGTTTATATGTGTGTGTGTATATATGTATATAAATATACCGGGCTGAAAATGAAAATACGGTTCCGAATTTATTAGGACATCCCGAATTTACGGTATCGACGGTACGGCGCGACCGATGATTAATCAAGTCGGCCAGTGAAATGGAACGGCGCATTTTTCTACAAAAAAGTGCTACTTTAATCCCGTGACGGACAACAGTAATTAAATTTAACTTAACGTGACGCTCGAGCGTGGTATCATAGTCGAGATTCACTTAAAAAGAAATTACCGAGTGAACTGAGAATAATTGCAAAAGGGACGAAAAGGAATAAAAAAACGTTGAAACGGAAAAAAAAGGTTTTTAGGCAAGGGTCTTTAACTGTATCACTTAATAATGATCGACTACATCTCCTGACGCATAGAAATTATATTAGTACCATAATTTTCCATTATCCTTGTCAGCAATTACTTCAATTTCTGTAATAATACAGTCGACGCGTCAATTATCGTGTATCTTGATAGATCGTAATTTCCAGTACCGTGGAAAAACGGCGCTCGCTGTACGAGCAACGGAAATCTTGTTACTTTTCTCTTGCCCGTTATCGTTGACAGATAATGGATGTCTTATTAATTGATTGAGAAGCCGAACACGCGTATTTCGGACGGGTTGTTCCTTAATCCTTCGGATACCGATTTTCGGACGCCAATTTCGAGTGTCACTCGAACTGCCGTTTTATTTGCGCTCTCGTGTTTTAAACTCGAAACCGTCCATTCTGTATCGCTATCGAGTTTCTCACGAGACGGATTATCCGAAATGGTCCGTACTTCAAATCCCAAGGTCAACGTGGATGCGACGATCCACGCTAGTATAAAGTATCAATCCTGGAATTATTGTTTGCGGCAATAACTCGATTACGTCAATTAACCCTAGAAAGGTTGCAATTGTAGTCCATCATAACATATTCCACAATCAAAATAATAATCTTACAAATTTGACCAAACTAGATAATAAAAGTAGGAAAACTAGGCAAAAATGTAAATAATGTGATAAATTATATTTCGAAACTTGTAAAAATATGTCAAATATTACCAAACAAATGATAAAAACAATCATACCATCTAATGTTTATTTACATTTTTGCTCACATTTCCTACGATTATTATCTAGTTTGGTCAAATTTCTATGATTATTTCTCTCAGTGCATATTACGAAATTCGGGGCATCATTCGCCGAAGTCATCCAGTTGAACCTAATTGGACCAAGAAAACTTCGCGTCGACTGTAAACCATTCCGCAACTCGTCGAATTTTCGCGCGCCAATTAAATCCTCTCCGCGCCTGTCCCAGAATGTCATTGCAATTAGATTTCAAAAATCGTTAGCCACCGTTTAACTTAAAGACCACGTAACGTGCTATAAGTCCGCCGATAATTGCACTACAATTTTCTGCGCGAGTTTTTCTGAAAACCCGCCCTTCCCCCCGCGCGCCCTCACCGCGCAACCAAAGACAATTATTGGAGCGTACGAGTGTCGGATTAACCGCGGTATTAATTACCCGATTTCGCACTTCGCAGTTCCCACATTAACTCGCGGTATCAGCCGCGCTCGGCCATTACTTTATAAAGCAATTAACCGCTGTGTTATTATGATAAATGGATTATATTATAACGCTGGATTGATTTGTTCAGCTTTCATTTCGGATTATTCAAGTTATCGCGGCGCTTTATGGTTACCGTCATGGCTGAGCTGCCGCACAATGCGAACCGCCACGTAACGCCGCGCGCAATTACGAATTTTAATTGCGTTACGTCGGTCGCACCACGCGCCGCGTCGCGGTTCATTAGCGGCGCAAATCGCGCGACGCGAAAATACGCGCGCGCCCGTTTTTTCAAGGTGGCCCGAAAACGTCGCCGACGATTGCGACATCCCGATCGGCAGAATCAAACGAGACGCCGGCCGACAGCTTCGATCGTTAACGAGTTGCCGAGCCGAGTGAATTCGAATTAATTGAGCCCGATTTGAAATCCAATCCGCGCCGGGGATGACCTTTCTCTCGCGATCGATCGAATCCGCTCGATCGCATGAGATTAAATCGTTCCGTGAACAAAGAGATCGCGACAACTTACAAGCGACGAATGGGAGAACACGGTTCTCCTGTCCTTTTTTTTCCACCTCCCGTCCTCTTCCACTCGCTTTTACTTATTTTTTCTTATCGTTTTTTTTTTCTTTTTTTTTTCTTCTCATTTCTTGTATTTCGTCGCGATTAGTCAAACGAAGATTGCTTTTGGATTTTCAATCCGGAGTATAAAGTTGTTGCACTCTCGCCGCGAGTAAAGGAATACGTAATGCGCCCGAGTGACAACACTTAATGCCTTTATACGGAGGAGGCAAATATTTTACCGTCGTTTTCTAGGAAGAATTAATATTGTACGAGGTGAAAAAAGTCTTGGGAATAAACCGTTCTGGTAATCGTGACTAATGCCGCAATACTCTTCAGCTGGATGTAGTCGACATCATTTTCGTGAAATTCAATTTCGTGACGTCAAAAAGACGTCAATTTTACAACGTTTGTTACGTTCTCCGGATCTAATTAATCGCGAGAGCAAAATCGGTATGACAATTATAATACCATCGCCGCCAAGCATTGAATCGAAAATGTGGCTGCAATGTTCGAATCGCACGACAGATTTCTACTCGGACACCAGAAAGGTTCTCCAAAATCGTCGCGATAGTCGTTAATCCTGTCGTACGTGTACGCCTCTCAACAAGAGCGAGTAAAAGTCATTATTACGAAATTCGTGGAAAGTAGATATTTACACGCACACAATGCACCTAGACTCCGGTTGATTATACAACCGTCCCGGGTTGAAACGCCGTTTATTACGATTTTTTGTGTACCGCGCGCGTTGCGTCGGACTCACGAAAATCGGGACACACGCGATTGCGTCATTCCGAATTTCGGGAACGAACGTGATTAAATCGTGACGTTTGAACGAGGTGTTTCTAAACGGGTCGAGATTAGACGAGAGAGGCGACTTTGAAATTCCGCGTTGACCGGTTAAAGGCTTGCGCTGCGGGGGTCCAGACGAGGTTATAACAAGCAAGAGAGACGGACGCAGTCGGCCGACCGAGCCATGGCTATCGGTTTCCCTATCGGACTGCTCATCTCTCGGTTCGAGATCCAGACCTCGGAACGAGAACCGCGCATAAACCCGGTCTTAACTGCTTTACGACGATCGTTTGTACCGATTTGTTCGACAACGGTCGTCCGGGAGCGGCGGGGCGGGGACCAGGCAATTCCGTCTCCCTCCCCCCCCCCGCCCCACCCGTACAAACGGACTCGCAATAAAGCCCCGACTTGCGCCAACCGATATCTCGGTTGCATCCCGCGGGATCAATAAGAGTAAATCTCGGCTTTTCGCTTTTGCCTTGGCTTCGTGTACGACCGCGACGCCATCTCGCGGCAGATCGGTACGGACGCTCGCTCGGCGCTGAAAAGGATCGGTTCCGCGCCGTAAATCGTCCGGACAAAAAATCGTCTCCCGGCTTTATCTGTCACGGGTATCGCGATTCGATACGCGCCCGGGCGTCCGCACTCATTTCGAACCAAGACAAATACCTAAACGAGCTGCGAGCGCGATGACAAATCGCGCCGCTGACCACTTTCCGAGCGACGAACACGTCGCTGTCATCCGCAGTCGGCGCTCACAACTTACGATGCCTATCGCTCCCGCCGGGCACATGTAAACACCTTTCCATTATGTGAAACGATCAAACAGTTTCTATTTTCACGGCGCGTCCGTCACCGGCCCCGTTCGGAAAAATGTAAGCGACGGGTTTCGTTTCGACAAAAACACCGGCCGGTTTCTCGCGCCGCACGATCGTATCGGCTTCGAATCGGTTCCGATCGGTTCGTCCGATCGATCGCCTCGCGAAATTCGTTCGGTTTCGGATGAACCGCGCGTTCGAGCAAATTAACCGTCGACGCTACCGGTTCGCGGCCACGCAATAATGACGCGCCGCGGATAAAAATGCTCGAGGACTCGGATTTATCGGCGAAGCCGCGGATAGCGATCTCGCGCGGCTTCTCAGCGCGAATTATTTATTATACACGCGGACTGACATTGTCCGCGGCGTACTGGGAACAATTTGCCGCGGCAAAAACAATCGACGTTGTTTGTTTGATATGTAACGCGCTCGTTATCATCCGCCGCGCATTCCTGTGCAATTTCGAATGTAAATGCGCGTACGTGTCGAGAAAAATTGCGCCAACGTGAATTTACGACTCGGCGGAGTATAAATTGGCCGGCCTCCCATGTGACATTGCGCGCGAATCCATCGGCAGAAAAAAATGACCTCGTAATCATTTTTATAAGGAAAAGTTATTGGGATCGGATTGCTAATTGCACGGATAATGAATGATTTTTTATCGCGGCTTGCGTTCGAGGCGGTTTTTGCGCAATCGCGCAGAATACGACGCTTTGCACAAATTTCACGACCGCTCGATATGGTCAGACTTCGGGACACCATTCGTTTCCCAATTTTTCGAAAACTTATGTCCAACGCGCGCGTCGATCCGGTGCCACGGGTCATTCCGAATGCCTACTACGACCGAATTTCATACGAAATCATAGCCCGAAATTGCATCCACGGCGCGTTCCCTCCGCAAGCACACCCCGAACCGCAATCATTCGCACACGCGCGTCGTCGCTTGTAAGAAAACCAATACCTGCGCCGAAGTACGTAAACACGATCAGCGGGCATTCAATTCCACCAACCATGTCTAACAAGGGCAGTAAATTTGAATTTCGTCCCGAAGCGCACGGAATTTCCGTGTTAATTCTTCGGGCGAAATTTATGTTTCCCGAAATCATTGAATTGTCGAGTCCCGAAATTGCCACGGACGCTTTAATGACCGGTGACCATCACGAGCGGAACAGTCGCCCTTCGAATTATGGCAGCAGACCGACTATCATAGAGCCGTTGCACCTGCAG
Source organism: Psilanteris sp. ZL-2020 (assembly GCA_022817085.1). Lineage (NCBI taxonomy): Eukaryota > Metazoa > Arthropoda > Insecta > Hymenoptera > Scelionidae > Psilanteris > Psilanteris sp. ZL-2020. The sequence continues at coordinate 5,787 of JABFQC010003674.1, read as the reverse complement.
TGCCGCTCTTTCACCGGGCACTAGTTCGTTTTCCGACCGTTTGCTACCGCGCTACGTGTCCGATCGGTATCAGCGCCTGGAGCCTGGAATTAAGCGCCGCCGAGCACTCCGATGCGCCGATTTTCTGAAAGCGGCGCGTAACCTTTTGCGCGCGACAAAAACGGCCAAACGGTTTAACGCGGCGACGAGAAATCCGCGCGTGCACCGACGCCTAGCGCCGGCTCGAATTACGTTTACAATGTTGGCGTGACTAAGTGGTCGCGTATCTGTGTAATTACATCTCACGCGAGGAAAGTTGGCGTTGTTATGGGAAAAAGAAACCAACGAGAAAAAATAATTTGCCACAATTAATAAATCATATTTAACATCCTCCGACTGATTTCGATCCAATTGCCGACGCACGATCGTTATCGGCTGTAAACCCGCAAACGCTTCGCGTACGTGCGCGGCAACATAAACGCGAATTACGTGCTTTATGCGGGATCCCGCGAGGATTCCCCCGCGGGCGCACTTTTTTACTCGTTATTTTGCAAATCCCGAAACGACTCGAACCCCGCAAATCCCTCGCACCGTTGCTCCAAAGTAATAATGAGGACGTTTGTTGAGGGGCAGGGGGGAGGGGGATAAAAATGATCAAGTTTATGACATCCCGGTGTATATGACCATCGTAATTTGTAAATTAAAATGTGATGGATTGCGTAAGGTAATCGCTGCTACGGGTCGTATGACCGAAGAAAAAAAAAATCAAAAAAATCAAAAAAAAATAATAATAAAAACTCACTGGCCCCGCTAGCTCTCGCTAAAACGAACCAGACCGAGAGCTCTTCATCAAGTACCGTTTACTGAAATTGCAAAACGATTTTTGATCGCCCGTAATCATCATAGATCATGCTCAAGCACGAAACCAGCCACGGCATAAATCATTCGCAAATTAGTCATCGGTGCGCGCGCGGTCGCAAAAAAATCACTCGACCCGTCCCCGCCGATTGATACTCAATATCGAGCAATTTCCCATCTCCCCGGAGAAACGGAATAAATGAATAACTTTGGTAGCGAGCGATAAGAGCGCGCGGTCGATACCGAGACAATCGCCGGGACGGTCGGCCCGAGGCCACGCGCGTATCTAGATCAGACCGACGCGATAGAGCCATAACATCGAAAATTGATGCTGCTCGAGAAACAAACACAACTTTATGCACGCGTGACCGCAGGCTGCGCCAACTTTCGTGGAAGCAATCTCTCTTGCACCTGCTCTTGATCCGAGCGCAGCACCTAAGGGCTGTCCCGGATGTTCGACTCAACGGGTCCGCCGAGATCCTCAAATATCCGGTCACGAATAATTTCCGCCTAACTTCCACGAAATTCTAACTAACTTCCCGCCGAAGCACAATATTCGTTTAGTTTATTAGCATCTAGATACGCGCGGCTTGGGCGCCACGGCGACCAATTTCGGAGGCGGACGAGCAACGAACTTGAAACCATTCTTTGTATTCCAATTCAATTGCGTCGACGATCGCGATCGGCGTGACACCTACCGGCCGCTCGACCGAGTGACCGCAAAGGTGGGCCGACCGGTGGTGCCCCGGCGCCTGAAACCGATCCCGGATGATTCTCAAACGTTTTCGAAAATATCATTGCCGATCGACCTTTGTTTTACGACGCTGTCAGTTTTTGTGCCGGCGACTCGTAATCCCGCACGACATGCCGCGCGTGCTTTCCCTCTGACGCCGTCCAAGACGTTGCCGAATACTTTCGAGGCATCGCAGTTTCGTTCCGCGATCTTCGACGGGTCGATATTGCTCAAGCGGATCGCGCGTCGGGGCCGGGCTTTGTTGTCGTAAAATCGACATTAAATATTTACACGGCCGCGAACAGCCCGCGTCGGAAGCACACTCGACGACACAGAAGTCGATAAAAAGTGACGCCTCGACGTTGCGACACGGCTTTTGTCCCGCCGATTTTACGACGCGTCCCGATAACGATGACCGATCCCCGAACCGGCGTGCGGGAAAGTTTACAATCGGTCGCGGATTTTGTTACGTTTCTATAAATTTAATAACGAATTTTTAGTGCCGCGTAACCCTTCGCCACGCAATTGCAATTACGTCGAAACAATTTTTCACGTGCCAGGCTCTCCGGCAAACGTGTAATCTCGCGGATGTAATTTATTAATTTCAATTATTTATTACGCAAACAAAATGGACGAGAAAATCGTTCGCGGCCGGAGAATCGCGTCCGAATCGAAATTGTATAAAAAATCGCTCGGCAGTCGTGATTGTTCCTCGACAATTTTGCACGAAACGCCGTGAACTTGATTCATAAATCTGATTCGACGTATCATTGCTTCTTTCAGAGACCTTTTACATTCAGTTTATCTTGTACAATAGCTTCTCTAAAGATATAACTTGAACGATTCAATTTCGCTCGATCCGGCTAATGCCGTCCAATTACCCCGAAAAATGTGTATCATCTCCATACGGACGTTGTTCGAATAATTCCACGTCTGCGTATTCGAATGCAGTCGATTTAAAAATTGCGGCTACATAAAAAAAAAAAGAAAGAAAAAAGAAAGAAAGATGCGCCACTGCTGATCGCACGCTTTTTCCTTTGATCCTTCTCTTCCACAGGATGTTTGCCTCTCATCACACGGATAATCCGGCTTAACAATTCTGAGCAGCACTTTTTTTTTGCGTCCTTTTCTCTGTTATCTGTCGCCGAAGCTTTATCCTCTCCTTCGTTTATCTCAGTCCGTCTCTTTCCGTTCCACAAATTCGTCAGTCAAAGTATCATGTACAGTGGGCAGATGCACCGGGAAATCCCGTCTCACATCAAAGCAACGCCACCACGGGGGATGGGACGCGCTTTTTGTGTCCCGCGAAAAACCATCGTGTCGATCGGGCCACACTTACTTTCTTCCGTTCCCTTGTTTTTTTTTATTTTCTCGTAGGAGGAAAAGAGGAGGGGGGGGCGCTCGCTTTACAGGGTTCCGCATTTCTCTCGCGCAGCGCGGTACGCTTTTTCCACTTTTTTTTCCTCCGTTTTTGTTTGTTTCTTCTTTTTTTTTTCCTACATACACATACGTTTCCGCGCACCAAGATTTTGCACAAAATAAACATCTCCGCGTAAGTAAACACGCTTCTCGAAAGCCCTTCAAAAGTACTCGCGATTCGCCATTCGAGCGATAACATCGCTTATTTAACGTACTGCTTTTGGATTTGTCATAATCGTTTTCTGGATCCTTCTTCTTTATTTTTCGTTTTTATTTTTCTTTTTATATATATCCCCCGAGGAAATAAGTCGCCCGAAAATGTTCGAAAAATGATTTATACCATTAAAGAGTATTCCGGTTGAAAATGAACGGCGTTGGATCCAACCGGTAAACGGAATGGACCGATTGCCAATGATCGTCGGGCGCGTTGCCTCAGACTTTATGACAGTTGTGATCATCTGAAAATGAAATACAGAAACGAGGAGTGGTTACTCCTCGTTAACCTGTACTACCGGACGGTGATGATTTTGGGTCGTAAATAATAAGAAGCAAACGTCAATGTGACGAAATTCCATTTCGAGATAAAGTCGCCGAGAGTGAACCTAATCTCGGCGCGGATCTCCGTTTCACGAAGCGCGTCCCGGTCTCGGCACCTGACTTTAAAACTCCACATTTTAGGTAACCGATAGATCTCGATACGATTTACGCTGCCAATCGAGTCAATGGAATTCGAAAAGGAAAGCTGTCAGATCGGGCCATTGGCATAAAGAGCATTGACAAAACCTTGTTAAACCATTACAAGATGAACCTAAGTGTTTACAACATAAATTATAATGAACGGCAATTATCCTGAAGAATGCGTAAATATATATATATATAAATGCGATATATATATACACACGCACAAACACATATACACACTTTTGAAACGAGTCGTTTATAGCTTGGAAACGAGATTTCATTAATTTCGAAGCGACGGTTTCTATCGATCTCGGTGGCTATAAAAAATCGAAAAATTGTCCATTAAAAGATAACTTTGCGTCATCGGAATTTCACTTTCGAATATGCGCGTCGAATCGAAATCGGATGAACAATCGCCGATTCGTAGTCCGTCATTATCATACCGCGCGGCGATAACGTAATTACGATAAAGAATACATGATAACTCAATCGCGACGCCGTTCGTTTGTGAAGCGCGGCATAAACATTCATAATTAAATCCCGAACAATTCAATTATACAGTTTTTGTAACTGCGATGCCGCGCCGACGTTCGTGTGTGTTCGGGCATTGTTCGCGGGGACACGTGTTCGTGGGACGGCGCATGCTCGGCGAACAAGCACCGCGTAACACCGTTGAAAAGCCACTTGTAAAGTACGATATAACGATATTAGACGCGCGCGTGTATGTATACGCCACACTTCGCGTAGGCCAGGTTTGTGCGCGTAACGCACGAGGACTTTCGACCGGACTCGCCATCGTCATCGACGTCGGGCGATCTATTCTCGCGGTATCAACAAACATTTTCTAATTACTACGTTTCGTAATTAATCAAACATTATAAATCGCAATGACAATGTTATCCATCATGAATCGTAAAATCATTTTTCGTACAACGGGCAATCAAATTTTTGATTTAAAAAAATCCAATCAAATCGAATTTTTGATTTAAAAAATTGCAATGCTTTTATAAAAAACAGGACTTTTCCTATATAGCACTGAGAAAATGAAATTGTACAATTTACATAGTAACATTTTGACGCTTCTCATAGGTTGATCCAGTTCAATGTCGTTACCTCATTGGCTGACATTGATTACTGTTCAAATTGTAAGACTTGTACAATGTGAAATTGTACGACTAACGATGTACATAGTTCCCCTTACAATTTTATTTTCTCACTAAATATATAATTTAATTTGAAATAACGTGATATTTTCATTTTCGTCTCTGATGATCGAATCTACCAATAACTTTCACGTGAATAATTTTTAAGATATTCATTTTTTTCTTTCTTCATTTGTTCGATGGTATAATATAATGTTTATATAATTGAAATAGAAACGCGTGACGTCCCTGTGGACGAATTGTTTCGCAAGTGAAATTTCGATTTTGGTGGGAATGAAAAAGTACTTAGCGAATCACTTAAGAGGTTAAAATTTCGTGGATAGTGTCTAAACGAATTCAATTCCGAGAACTATTCGGCGCCTTTTGACGCATGAGACGACGATTAGTTGATTAAGAGCGTTAAGAGACGAAAAGCCGTGACGCGGGGTGGTCCCGCCAATGTCAAATGCATTGAACCTCGTCAATAATCCGGAGTCCTGTCAATACTATTATCTCGTTACGCGGCCTGGTGGGATCCTGGCCGAACTCGTCTCGACACCAATTACGCCTTTTTCCTCACGATCATAATTCTATCTTTGCTGGCCATTTGCAGACATCAAACAATCCGTCTCGCGTTGCCTTAAATAAGCGCAATTGGCTGTGATACGACGACAAAAAATTTTTGACAGCTTCATTTCGGATTTAATAAACATGGGAACGGCTTTTTGCGCGCGAATCCAGTGACGAGATTTCGACGGTTCATCGACACCTCGATTCGTTTAAGACTACAATATTAAAATAGGCGATACTTTTGCGGGCTTTTTCCCTCCAAACTTACGTAATTTTTTAACATATATATATAATCATGTCATCCGGTGCTTAATGGGATCCGCCACTTTCGGGCTCCATAACTACGGGTGTGCAAAATTGTTTTTTCGTAGAAAATATGGCTGAGCGCATCGGGCGGCCTTCGGC